>PVKV010019042.1:0-43204 GCA_004027835.1 Alouatta palliata
TTCGATGCATGTTGCCTTCTATATGCTTGCAGTGAATTTTCCATCAGTGGGCGATAATTGCCTTGCGGTGGGTTAGGGACTTTCATACTGCTGGTGATTGAACAGTAACTATAGAAGGCAGTGGCTGGTTCCTAAAAAAGATGAGTCTTGGTTTTTATTTCCAAAACAGCATTATCTGCTGACTTACCAAGTGTCTCATAAATATCTCCAATATTTTTCAAGCAAACGAATGATATACTTCCTTTACTACCCAGAGGCCCCCTAGATTGCCCTTTTGTGTCTTCATTTCTTTTCAGATCTGCTCTGAATAATAAAAACCTAATTTTATCTCTTTAAAAATGTAGTAGGAAGGGGAGAGGGTGAATAGCCATGTGATCTGCCCCAGTCCTGAGTCCCTAAAGATGGCACTGAGGGGGACATGACATACACATAAGCAACACCCAGAAATTTTCTACCATGGTCAATCATCATGCAAGATGCAACTGGATGCCTCTAAAACAACACAACAAATGGCACAACGCCAGAGGAAAATAAAAGTGTCATTAAATGCAGCATCCTTGGCCAAAAAAAAAGAATTAGCAGAGCGTACAATGGCTATGAGAAGATAAAGGGTAAACTACAGATTCAGTGGATGGAAACAATTTACTACCGAGAAAACAGTAGTAAAATAAAGAAGGAAATTTCCTGTAACAGGAACATATTTTGGATATCTGCAACAAGTTGTTACTTGATTTTCCCTGTGACAATAAGTTATCAAATGGTCAAGACTAAGGAGTGTCTTTTTCTGCCCAGGCCTCTTGCTCATAGAATAATTCTTAACGTTCAGTTGGCAGTAACGATTTCCCACTTCCCAACCCAACAGTGAAGTACATACTAGCAGTGAGAAAAGAAAATTGGTGCTACTTTTAGAATAATCAGGTCTTTCTTTCTCTTACACGTAATGTATTTACAGATGTACAGGTTATTGTTTACAGTAGAGTGGACTATATAAGACTGAAGATTTCATTTTACTAGATAGTTATAAAGTATAAGTATCTTGAAATTTCTCGATGAAACTTACCAAAAACAGTACAGTTTTTATGATACAGGCACTGTCTCTGAAAACATGAAAAGTGATCTAAGTGCTGTATTGCTCTTTAATGGTATGAAGTCCATATCCAGAATGAAAATTACATTGACTCTAATTAACACATAGGAAAAGGAAAGTATAACTCCCCCTTACGTTTGGGTTCAGTCATAGGATATTAGTGGTTTTCTATAATTTATATAAATTTTTTTTTATTTTGGCTCCTCTCATTTTTTTTTTACCATGAGACTGTGTGTACATGCTTTTTAGAAGGGCCACAAGATACCCTTTTTCGATTTTATAGAAATGCAGAGCTGTGCCTGGGGCTGTTAGGCAGAGTGGCCTTTCTAAGTGGCCCATGCAAGCTTGGGAAATGGAAAGAAGCAAACTCTCAATGGTCTTGATGGGGTGGTGTATCTGAACAGAGTGCTGCTGAGGTAGAAGCTTCCACTTTTACTGGGGGTCGGGATGGTCAAAAGTATAAGAATATAAAATTGCATTATTTAAACAGGAATGCTCTGTCAAGCAGAATCTCATTTAGGGAGATCGCCAGGTGTTTTACATGGAAATTTGAGAAGCACAGCTTTATCCCTTCCCGAAAATAATGAGCTCAGAGTAGGACCCACCAGATAACTGTGACTTTGGGATATATGTTTGTGGTAGGGTGAGAAATATATAATTGAGAAGTGTGTAAGATTGTTAACCCACTTTGAATAGTTGTCCCATGAAAGGGGATTCTGTCAGGTTCTGAAATAAACTGACTTTCTCATGGACTGCGTGACCTCCGTAAGTTATTTCTAACGCTTAGTACCACAGAAAATGTAGTTGATTACTGTCATTATTATTGTTGTTATTAGAATTTAAATGAAACAGTACTAAAAACTTGTATGAACCTCAAGGCAAGAGTTGCCTAAAACATGGTAGAATTAGGAAAAAAAAATCTGTCAGACTATGCAATCAGCCAGACTGATTTTCTGAGTTTTGAGTGTACCTGTCATCCGAGCAGTGTACACTGTACCCAATATGTAGTCTTTTATCCCTACCCCCCCCAGCTTCCCACCTCTGAGTCCCCAAAGTCCATTACATCAATCTGTGTTTTGTTTCCTCATGGCTTAGCTCCCACTTATAAATGATGACATATGGTATCTACTTTTCCATTCCTTCATTTCAAATAATGGCCTCCAGCTCCATCCAAGTTACTGCAAAAGAAATTACTTGGTTCCTTTTTATGGCTGAGTAGTCCATGGTGTGTGTATATCACATTTTCTTTATCCACTTGTTGGTCAATAGGCACTTAGGTTGGTTTCATATCTTTGCAGTTGCAAATGCTGCTGCTATAAACATGTGTGTGCATGTGTCTTTTTCATATAATGACTTATTTTCCTTTGGATGGATACCCAGTAGTGGGATTGCTGCGTCAAATGGTAGATCTACTTTTGGTTCTTTAAGGAATTTCCATACTGTTTCCCATAGTGATTGTACTAGTTTACATTCCCACCAGTAGTGTAAGAGTGTTCTCCTTTTTCACACATCCATGTCAACATCTATTGTTGTTTGACTTTTTAATTATAGCTGTTCTTGCAGGAGTAAGGTGGTATTTTGTGGTTTTAATTTGTATTTCCCTGATGATTAGTGATGCTGAGCATTTTTTTCATATGTCTATTGGCTGTTTGTATATCTTCTTTTGAGAAATGTCTATGCATGTTCTTTGCCAACTTTTTGATGGGATTTTTTTTTCTTGCTGATCTGCTTGAGTTCCTTGTAGATTCTAGATACTAATCCTTTGTTGGATGCATAGTTTGCAAATATTTTCTTCTACTCTGTGGGTTGTTTACTCTGCTATTTCTTTTGCTGTGCAGAAGCTTTTTAGTTTAATTAGGTCCTATTTATTTATTTTTGTTTTTGTTGCATTTGCTTTTGGGGTTTTAGTCATGAATTCTTTGCCTAAGCCAATGTCCAAAAGAGTTTTTCCAGTGAACCTTCTAGAATGTTTATGGTCTGAGGTCTTACATTTAAGTCTTTGATACATCTTCAGTTGATTTTTAAGGTGAGCGATAAGGATTCAGTTTCATTCTTCTATAAGTGGCTTGTCAGTTTTCCTAGCACCATTTACTGAATAGGGTGTCCTTTCTCCAATTTATGTCTTTGTATACTTTGTTGAAGAACAGTTGGTTGTAAGTATTTGGCTTTATTTCTTTGTTCTCTGTTCTCTTCCATTGGTCTAAATGCCTATTTTTATGCCAGTACCTTACTGTTTTGGTAACTATAGCCTTGTAGTATAACTTGAAGTCCAGTAATGTGATGCCTCCAGATTTATTCTTCTTGCTTAGTATTGCTTTGGCTATGTCAGCTCTTTTTGGCTTCATATGAATTTTAGGATTGTTTTTTCTAGTTCTATAAAAAATGATGTTTGTACTTTGATGGGAATTGTATTGAATCTGTAGCTTGCTTTTGGCAGTGTGGTCACTTTCACAATATTCATTCTTCTGATTCATGAGCATGAGATGTGTTTCTATTTGTTTGTAGACATAAGTAATTCATTCTTGAGAGTAATGTCTTTGTAATGTTATTAAGGTTTGTTTAGTAATTATGTCTCCTGATATATTTATTTAAAATAGGTTGGTGATGATGTACAGTGAAAAATGAAGAAAGCGTCTGAGAAAGAATTATATATGGATATTACTTTTAGAAAAAATGCTATAAAATTAACCTGTGGCTATAACTTTATTTTTAGGTGCTCCAGTATTGCCTCAGGGATTACAGCCTGAACAACAACTACAGCTGTGGAATGAGGTAAAGAACTATCATCACACAAATTTGTAGAAACTTTACCCTTCTTTGAAATTATCATGTTAAAATGTATAATTGAGCTTTGGGAGAACTATGATTTTACCAACAATCTAATAATAAAACCCATAATTTTTTTATTAAATAAAAGAGAAGGAAAAAGGAAAAGAAACAAAAATTAAGTAAGTGGTTAAGAAGGCAGAAATAAGTCCAAATAACAGGTTATAATAGAGTAATACAAGAACGGAGTAGTTACAATAAATGTGAATGTACTTAAACACAAAACTGAAAAGACAGAGATTCTGAGATTGGATTTTTTTTAAAAAGATCCAGAAATATATTGTCTATCAGCATCACACTTAAAACAGAAAAAAAAAAAAAAGACTAAGTATAAAAGGATGGAAAAATGATGCAGCAAGCAAATATAAACTGAAAGAGAATATATCTAATCAAATAGAATTCAAATGAACAAACCATTGTAACAGACAAATAAGGATCTTATATGCTGATAAAAGAAAAACAGAACAAGAAAATATAGCCATCATTAATATACACTAATAATGCAACCTTAAAATGTATTTAACAACTCATAGACCCTCAGGGAAAAATAGGTAAATCAACAGTTATAGTTGGAGATTTTAATACACCTCTCTCAAAAACCGACAGTTAAAGCAGATAATTCCTAAGTAGCTGTAACAACGACATAACCATACAATTAATAAATTAGAGCTATTCGAAATATTTTTTGTTACTTGGAAGCCTGAAATTGGAGGATTGATTCAGCCCAGGAATTTAAGACCAGTCTGAACAACATAGTGAGATCCCATTTCAGGAAAAAAATATTGTTTAAAACCTTCACTAAATAATATACACATTCTTGTTGTGTACAATTGGAGCATTTGAAAAACAGAATGTGTTAGACAGAAAGGATGAGTCCATAAATTAGAAAAAATATGACTTCCAAATGTTTTCCAGTTACAATGCAATAAAATTAGAAATTAATAACAAAGTATAGCTTAAGTGTCTCTTCTGTTTGAGAGATATATAGTATTTTGGTAAATAACCCTGGGCTAAAAAGAAAATTACAAAATCCTTAGAACTGAATGACAAAAACATTATAACTCAAAATGTTTACTTCATATATATTTATATATTTATATATTTATCGGGGGGAAGAAAATTTAAAAACATTAATAAGCTAAGCATTCTGCTGAAAATGAGGTGAAAAAGAACAGGGAAAATTAAAAGAAAAGGAGTGAAGTAAATAATAAAAGTAAGGCCAGGCACAGTGGCTCATGCCTGTATTCCCAGCACTTTGGGAGGCCGAGGTGGGCAGATCATGAGGTCAGGAGTTTGAGACCAGCCTGGCCAACATAGTGAAACCCCGTCTCCACTAAAAATACAAAAAGTTTCCAGGTATGGTGGCGTGTGCCTGTAATCCCAGCTATTCGGGAGGCTGAGGTAAGAGAATCGCTTGAACATGGGAGGCGGAGATTGCAGTGAGCTGAGATGGCACCACTTCACTCCAGCCTGGATGACAGTGTGACTCTGTCTCAAAAAAAATAAATAAATAAAATAATAATAATAATAATAATGGCAGAAATAAATTTTAAAAAGAGAGTAGAGCATCAGTTTTAGCAAAACCATGTATTGGTTCGTTCAGTAAGTTAACAAGCACTGGCAGTGCTGATTTCAAAAGGCAGAGGGGAAGGTAAAGAAATAAGGCATAGACCAAAAAAGGGTAGAACCCAAGAAAAATAGAGATATAAAAAATGTTTTTAAATCGTATTATGGATAATGGTGTGATGGATGGTTGCACAACTTTGTAAATACACTAAAAACCATTGAGTTGTATGTACACTTTAAACGGGCGAATTGTATGGTTTGTGGATTCTATCTCAGTAAAGCTTTTAGCAAAAATAAAGTATGGATGGCTATCTGGTAATAATTTTGAAATTAGATGAAAGGGGTAAATTCTTAGATAAATATGCTCTGCCAAAAAAGATGCAGTGGTAATACGATAAATACCGAAGTAACAAATTTCTTTTTTCCTTAAATCACCGGCCAAGACCTGTTTACTGTCTTACACAGTCAGTGTATCTAAAGCTTCTCCATGAAGTATAAACTTGCTCTAGAAGTTTGATACATAACCTTTACCCAGTTAAGAATTTTATCTTCTTTTCCTATCTTGCTAAGAATTTTGTTAACCCTACATAAAATGTGAACTCGAATACTTTATTTGTGTCAATATTGAGATAAGCAATATACTTTTTTTCTCTTTTAGTCTATAACTGTAATGACTTGCATTAACAGATTTCTTACTTTTGAACTATTAGCACTAATACAAGAGTTCAGGAGACTTTTAGATATAATACCAATATACAAATATCAGTAACATTTCTTTTCACTAGGCAAAAGTAACATAAAAGTACAGTTGAAAATACTGTAGTATATATACAGTGAGAACAGATGGACAGAGGGAGGGGAGCATCACACACCGGGGCCTGTTGGGGGGTGGGGGACAAGGAGAGGGAGAGCATTAGGACAAATACCTAATGCATGCAGGGCTTAAAACCTAGATGAGTTGATAGGTGCAGCAAACCACCATGGCACATATATACCTATGTAACAAACCTGCACATTCTGCACATGTATCCCAGAACTTAAAGTAAAATAAAAATAAATAAATAAATAATAATTACAGAGCTACCCAGACACTAGAAACACATATTTTCTAGAGACCTAAATATTTTCAATGAGATTTACCAATGGTCTCTACAGAGTTCTCAAAAGCAGCCGGTGGCACTCAAAAGCATAGAGCCATATGCTGAGTCCAAGGAACAAATACTTACTCAAATGGAAGGTAGGCAAGCAGTGCTCGTGTGTCCTTCAAAGAAATGAGAACAAAGACTGAAAACTTTGCAGTTTTCTCCTAATTTGACTAACTGGGTTTTTGTTTTCAATTCTGATGTTTTTATTCAAATGATGTTGATGTCCTGAGATTCAAGGGTTCTCTGGTCTTGAACACGGGCTACCTCACATAGTGCCAGCCTGGTCTGTGGGTGGACAATGTTCTCCTGGAGTGGGTAATGTCTTCAGTACCTGCACACCATAAAAAACTCGGGAGGAACTACTTCCTTCTACCCTATGAAACCACAGAAGGTGACATTTGGAGGTGAGGAAGTAAGCATTGTTCTCAAAAGTCAGAGCTTTAAAATGGTTATCTTTCTGACTTTCCCCTCTCAACTAACTTTCTTTTCCCCACAAGTTTAATTCGAATTAATTAAAGGATTTTTGTTAAACACTTATTCTGGGCAATTTAACAATGACATGGCCCCTACCCCCACTGTGCGTGTGCACGTGTGTGTGTGTGTGTATGTGTGTGTCCATGATTTCAGGTTTGTATGGCATGGAGGAGGGATCAGGTGGGTTGGGGGCAAAGGATAAGTTGAATAAACAATTCTACACATATTTGGCATATAAAGGGAAAATGAGAATAAAAGGAGGATAAAAATTCTGTGAGGATAAAAAGGAAGGAGACCATAAGCTTATGCTGTTCTATAATATCTCATACCTTTGTTATTCTCTAAGTTAGAGAATAATATATTTTAGGACATGTTCAACTTGGAAGCAATGAGGAGCTTGAGAATTTATGACAGTATAGTATAATAATCCACCCCCTGATATGAGAAAAAGAATTCTGGGACTGAAACGGGCTTCTGAAATGGAATGCTATAAATAGGACTCAACTTCAATCATTCCAGAGAGACAAGAATCAGTACCATTTTTTTTCAGTTCCATTTTAAAAGGCCATCAAAGAAATAAATGCCATAAACAATGCCAGACATCCAGTTTAGTGCTTAACTTCTCAGCACAGTTTTTTATGGTTAATATAAATCTCTCATTCTACCGTTTAAAGTCTCTCAAGTTGTCTTTTTAGGACAAAGGCTGAGAATAATTAGTTGCCAACTGTAGCTCAATAAGCCCTCATTATAAAATAGAATTCTTCCAATACTGGTTTCGTAGGCGAGATCTAGCGGATTGCCTGTGTTGTATGAACGAATTTTCTGGTGTGCTGTTTATCATGCTGTTACTATGTTAATTTAGGTGACATTAGATTCATGTGTCATAAAGACAAAAATATGCCCTGATTTCAAGGTCATTCTTTAGTCAGCTCTCACATTTCTCAGGCCAAATAATACCTGACATACTTTTCTTCAATATATTAATGTGAGGCACCTCCAGGCCCTAGGATGATCCCTGTCAGCAGTCACTAGAGACGTATACCCCATGGTTAGGGGGGGACATCTTGAGGGAAGTCTCATTTCCAAGACTTTCTTATGAAGTTTTAGAGGCTCCTCTCTTCCAAATCCAGAGTCCTAAACTGTCATGGAACTGTGGTTAATATTCCAGAGGTAATATGACTTTGTAAAATCTACTTTCTGCTATTTTCTGTCCATTTCCAGGATGTAACTGACATTTTTGTTTTCTACAGATAGATGATGCTTGTTCGTCTCTTCTGTCCATTGATTCCCAGCCTCAGGTAATTCCAACTGAATGTATTTTGTAATAATATAGGTGTTTGTGTAGTGCTTAAACTCTCCATTGCTGCCTTTGAAACCTTTATGTGCTCATGAAAACATGTCAACATATGAGACATTATGACATTTGCTGCAGATAATAGTCAATACTGTGGGCTTGTGTTGTAATGTGCTAGGGCTTTCATCTCTAAATAAAATAGATTTGCAGATAATATACACATATTTTGGAATGTCAAATTAAAATATTCATTTCAAAATTAAATTATGTGTTAAGTTATCTATCAGGATGCAGTGGCTCATGCCTGTAATCCCAGTGCTTTAAGAGGCTGAGGTGGGAGGATTCCTTGAGGCTGGGAGTTCGAGACTAGCCTGGGCAACATAGCAAGACCCTATCTCTACCAAATAATAATAATAAAAATTTAAGCAAACTAACACAGAAACAGAAAACCAAATACTGCATGTTCTCACTTATAAGTGGGAGCTAAATGATAAGAACACATGGACACAAAGAGGGGAACAACAGATACCAGGGCCTACTTGAAGCTGGAGAATGGGAGGAGGGAGAGGATCAGAAAAAATAACTGTTGGGTACTAGGCTGAGTACCTGGGTGATGAAATAATCTGTACAACAGAGCCTGGGACACAGTTTACCTGTATGACAATCCTGCACATGTAGTCCTGAACCTAAAATAAAAGTTTAAATAATAATAAAATTTTAAAATGCTATACTATCGCTGTATTTGGGGACAAATATCCTGTCTCCCAATTGAGTTTAAAACCCATTGAGAGATAAGCTTATGAGTCAGACTTTTGGAAGTCAAAGCATCGTCATTATAATTGAAAAGTCCAAAAGTCCATTCGTGACTGTGGCTTCAGATCTGTTATCAAGTGTGTTTGCTGTAAGTGCCTCCAGAATTAAACTTGCATGCAAGTTTCAGACAATGACTCTGAGTTTTCCACCAGTCAGATTCTCAGCCACAGGGCAGAGACCAGACAAGAACAGCTGACCAGAGCAAGAACACTGACTCCCCAGAGGAAAGAGCTGAACTGAGCATGCCCAATTTCTTCCTCTCAGTTCACCTCCCTCCTCCTCCAATAGAAAAGAATTAAGAGAGGGTTTTGGAAAGAGGCCAGGAGTGCTAATCTAGCTCCTCTGCATGGACACATAAGGAGTAGGCAATAAGTGTGTTCTTACATTGTCCTTACTGGATGATGCTGCTTTCAGAGTCATCAGCTATGGCCTGGGGCGTACTCCCTACATAGTCTGACCAAGGTGCCCAGGCTGTTGGTCACACAGTTTCCAGTTATGTTTTCCTGGCAGATGTGGAGAAGCAGCCTTGTATAGTGTTGTATTTCTCCTGCTTCAACCCATTCCCTAGCTACCTGCTGAAAATTTGAGGTATTAGATAGTAAAGTAAGAACAGGATCACAATAGATTATATTTTTGAACAATATTTCAAATTATTCAAGGAGCATTGGCAGGTATATATTAATAACATGAGATGGATATTAATCAGTGTATATGTGTTTGTGTTGTATGTAAAATTCAGGAGGTCAGGCATGGTGGCTCACGCCTGTAATCCCAGCACTTTGGGAGGCCAAGGCAGGCAGATCACGAAGTCAAGAGATTGAGACCATCCTAGCCAACATGGTGAAACCCCCTCTCTACTAAAACATGCAAAAATTAGCTGGGCATGGTGGCACGCGCCTGTAGTCCCAGGTACTTGGGAGGCTGAGGCAGGAGAATTGCTTGAATCCAGGAGGCGGAGGTTGCAGTGAGCCGAGATCACGACACTGCACTCCAGCCTGGCACGTGACAACAGAGCGAAACTCTGTCTCAAAAAAAAAAAAAATTTCAGGAACATCCTCAAAATCACTTTTAGGTCTTCAGTACTAACAGGATACATTTTAAAGCACTCATTTAAACCTCATCAAGAGAAACTAATATCTGACTGGATTTCAGTACTGTGTCTCTTTCAAGAATTGCTTAGTAAATTTACTATTTGAAAGGTTTACATTTACAATATAAATTATAATAAATTTATTATTTTAATAAATTATTGTTTTGTTACATGTGAAATTAAAGCTATCCATTAAAATCTAACTTTGGTTTCACCATAGTATATTGATGATGTTCTTATATGGGATACATTTATAGCCAGCTCCTAGAATCATGCTTGAGAAGAGACTCAATAAATATTTATTTAATTACTTAGTTAACAAAACCCAGTAGAAAACATGCTATGTAGAAATTGTTCTCTTTTAACAAATATCATTATATCATCCCTTTTTTCTGCCCCATTCACTAGTTTAAAAACCATATAAATATGGTTTTACTGATTTAGCTCTCAATTAAAAAAATATAAATTCTGGAAGAATACATAAAAAATAAATGATAATGGTTATGTGGAAGGGTAGTTCTAGGTGGACTGGGCTTTTAAACTGGATATCATCTTATAATTTTTTATTTTTGAAACTTGCAAAATCATGAATTATTCAAAAGTCAAAGGAAAGAAATGAAAGAAGTTATATAAAAGAGAGATTTCCAAATCCCTTCCCTAGAAATAGCTGCTAAACGAATACAGATGCATCTCTGGAATGGGGTTTATGTATAGTAACTGTATTTGGGTACCTTCATAAGATTAATATTAATAAACTAGGAATACATTTTAAAAATTGTATTGCTGATGTTTTGGAAATACATCATTTTATGGGCTTACTTCTGTGGCTGGGTTTCTTCATACGCTTGGTGGTCATTGGCTGGCTATCAGCAGGGGTAGTGGAGGCAACTGGGCCAAGTGTTACTCACAGTCCAACAGGCTAGTCTGAGCTTTTTCACGTGGTTGCTAGGTTCCACCAGCAGTGGGGAGAGCAAGCTCTAACACCTAAGTGCTTTACAAACGTCTGCTCATGACACGTTTGCTCATACCCACTGGCCAAAGCAAGACACAGAGTCAACGTGGGGGGCCACACTCAGTGTCTGTGCTAGGGAACTGACTACATAAAGGCAGTGGCTACAGGGAGGCATGATTCAATGAGGATATTACTATAATTTAGAAATTATAATTACTGTAATGTCTAAAAATGTTCATTGTTTTCTCAAAATGTTGATAATAAACTCAATTCGTGACTGGGTAAGTCTGTACGCAACTGAAAGTTAGTGATAAGTATAGCTATTGTTGTACTCAAATTTAAGGTTTTAGGATCACTTAGTTGTTTAAAATACTAAGAAATCATATCACTGTTTTGCTCCAAATCTTCCTATAGTTTCTTATTGCAATTTAAATAATATAAAAATCCCTTGATATAGTCCATAGACCCTAAATGATTTTTTTTTTAATTTTAGGTTCAGGGGTACATGTGCAGGTTTGTTATGTTAGTAAAATACGTCATGGAGGTTTGGTGTGCAGATTATTTCATCACCCAGGTAATAAGCATAGTACTAGACTAGTAGTTTTTTATCCTCACCGTCCTCCCACCCTCTACCCTCAATCAGGCCCTGCTATCTATTGTTCTCTTCTTTTTGCCCATGTGTACTCAGTGTTTAGCTTCTACTTACAAGTGAGGACATTCGGTATTTGGTTTTCTGTTCCTATGTTACTTTGCTTAGGATAATACCCTCCAGCTCTATCCATGTTGCTGCAAAGGACATGACCTCATTCTTTTTTATGGCTGCGTAGTGTTCCATGGTGTATATATACCACCAAATTTGATACAATTTTAAAACATTGTTAGTTTTCACATATACTATTATTATTCATGTGATGATGTGACTATTGCTTTGAAACATTTTTGCCAAGTAGAAAATGTTATCTTTAAGGTCTATACATTTAAAAATAAGATATTAAAACTTTCGTATATTTAAATCCTTGAAGAATAGTTGAGAATTGGCTTCTTGTGAAAAGAAGCTGGGGAAATGCATTTGCTTTGAAAACTTTTCAGTCAGAGTTCAATCTTACTGAACCTCTTTCAGCTTAGAAACTATTTCCTAAGGAGAAACAACTCACATATGTGAACTTATTCTTCTTTGAACTGAAATGCATTTTTGACACATGACATCACTGGGTATTTTCTTTTTACTGTTTTGTATTTTCTATTTTGAAAGAGCCATAAGTATTTATTCTTCTTTGAGTTGAATACATTTTTGACACAGACAAACACTAGGTATTTTCTTCTTATTGTTTTGTATTTTCTATTTTGAAATGAGCCATAAGTGTTTATTCTTCTTTGAGTTGAAATACGTTTTTGACACATGACAACACTAGGTATTTTCTTTATTGTTTTATATCTTCTATTTTGAAATGAGCCATAAGTGTTTATTCTTCTTGACTTGAAATACATTTTTGACACATGACATCACCGGGTATTTTCTTCTTATTGTTTTGTATTTTCTATTTTGAAATGAGCCATAATTGGAGCATTTTGTTTTGTTTTGTTTTTAGAGATAAGATCTCACTGTGTCACCCAGGCTAGAATGCAGTGGTACAACTATAGCTTACCACAGCTGTGAACTCCTGGACTCAAGCAGTCCTCCTACCTCAGCCTTCTGAATAGCTGAGACTACAGGCGCATGCCCAGCTAATTAAAAAAATTTTTTTGTGTGTAAAGATGGGGGTCTCACTGTTTTGCCCAGGCTGGTAAAAAAAGATATAGGGATTTTACTTCAGATTTTTGTGGGGTGACCTGTGTATCTAGCCTTTAAGTATAACCAGTGAGAAAGGATGTATCAGTGTTCACACTCTACTTTTTCTTGCAGCCAACTCCCAGCTCCAGGCTTAGCAGGCAATACCAATGCAACACAAGAATATCTACAGATCAGAAGGCCAAGGTCCCAGCCATGCTCTACCAACTCCTAGCCATGTGTGGTATGGGAGAAGTAACAGTCTCTTAGAATCTCACTTCCTCTGTACATGAGAATAATAATTCCTGTCCTGTGTAGGACAGAATGCAAATTACATGTAGTCATGCATCACCTAACAATGGAGCCACATTCTGAGAAGTGTGTCCTTAGCTGATCTGTCATTGTGCAAGCATCATAGAATGTACTTACACGAACCTAGATGTACAACCTACTGCACACGTAAGCTATATGGCCACAAACCTGTATAGCACATTACTGTACTGAATACTGTGGGTAGTTGTAATACAATATGTATCTAAACATATCTAAATGTAGAAAAGGTACAGTAAATATATAATATAAAAGATAAAAATGATACACCTGTATAGGGCGCGCACAGTGAATGGAGCTTAAAAGACTGGAAGTTGCTTTGGGTGAGTCAGTGAGTCAGTAATGAGTGCATGTGAAGGCCTACTGTAGATTTCATAAACACTGTAAACTTAGGTTACATTAAATTTATTTAAAATTTTTTCTCTCTTCAATAATAAATTAACCTTAGCTTACTGTAACTTTTTTACTTTTATAAACTTTTTAATTATTTTTTTTTCAAGACAGGGTCTCACTCTGTCATCCAGGCTGGAGTGCAGTGGCATAATCACAGCTCACTGTAGCCTCGAACTCCTGGGCTCAGATGATCCTCCCACTTCAGTCTACTGAAGAGCTGGGACTACAGGCATGCACCACCACACGGGACTAATTTTTTGTATTTTATGTAGAGATGAGATCTTGCTATGCTGTCCAGGCTGGTCTCAAACTTTTGGGCTCAAGCAATTCTTCCACCTCTGTCACCCAAAGGGCTGGGATTACAGGCATGAGCCACCGCTCCTGGCCAACTTTTTAATATTTTAGAGCTTTTTTACTCTTTTATAATAGCACTTGGCTTAAAACACAAACACGCTGAACAGCTGTACAGAAATATCTTATTTCTTTATATCATCATTCTATAAGCTTTTGAAATTAATTTTTTTTTTACTTTTTAAACTTTGTTGTTAAAAACAGAGACACAAATATACATACTAGCCTAGGCCTACGCAGGTCAGGATCATCAAGACATGACTAGATGATAGGAGTTTTTCAGCTTCATAATTATATTATGGAACCATCCTTGTATATGCACTCTATCATTCACTGAAATGCCATTATGTGATACATGACTGTATATGAAAATGTTTTATAATTTATTGAAGCACTATATAAATATGAGGCATTATTAATAAATATCCCAAGAATTTGCATGACAAGCAAACAAATGGAATGAAGAGAACAAAGCAGGACCCCTGATACCAGGAAGGGTGCACAGAAAAACTGTTGATTCCACCTGCATCTCTAACCACAACCAACCATGTCAAGCATGTACTGTTGTTCAAAGGGAGAGACTATTGGAGGTCCTGAACAATTCTTTTCTTATGTCTATTTTTTTTTTTTTTTTTTTTTTTTTTTTGAGACAGAGTCTCACTCCATCACTGAGGCTGGAGTGCAGTGTCCAGATACTTGGCTCACTGCTGCCTCCCAGGTTCAAGTTATTCTCCTGCCTCAGCCTCCCGAGTAGCTGGAATTACATGCCTGGCTAACTTTTTTTGCATTTTAGTAGAGACTGGGTTTTGCCATGTTGGCCAGGCTGGTCTCGAATTACTGACCTCAGGTAATCTGCCCACGTCAGCCTCCCAAAGTGCTGGGATTACAGGCGTGAGCCACCATGCCCAGCCTCTTTTCATATAACTTCTAAATTAAGAATCACTTCAGCTGTAAAGCAAACCTGAGAACTTTACCTGCATTTAATCCTTCTAAGAACTCTCTGCAGTGACGTCATCCCTGGCTTAGAGCTGAAGAAATGGAAATTTAGAGAGGTTAGGTAACCAGCCTAAGGTAACACAGGTAATAAAGAGCAGAAATGGAATTTGCACTGAAATGGAGTTGCAGGCTTCCCGACTCCATAGCCCATGCTTTTAAACACTAATTATATTGCTCTCCCTACTGTTCTAGTTCTTCTACTTCCAAAATGCATTTATTAAGTAATCAATTGTTTATTGTGCTACTGTGTTAAATTCTGTGCAAAGCAGGTTTCGCCCCTGCTTGTCCATTTCTTCTACTCCTTACCACACCCAGCTGGCTGCTAACCACCAAGAGCCCTGCCCTACTTCTGTGCTCAAATGCTTTGAAAAACCTGATCCTGGGGTGTGCAGTCAGCAATCTGGAAGGGTGGTACTCAGATTCGTTGCACCACGCATGGCTTCTTCTCCTCCACTTCCTATTGTTTTCGAGTATTTGCAGGATTTTCAAATTAGCCAATAATGAGTAATATTCAGTGAGGCTCACAGTGTTGCCATGTAGATGCAGATTTTGCTACAGGCTTGGAAGAGTAATTCTTCTTTTGGCACTGTCCCTTGTTACTCTCAGTCATAGACTTTCATAATATTTTAGCAAGTGCTGAGAACTGTGTAGCCAGATCACAGCGGAAACCTTCATGAGTGCATATATACAGTACTTATCTTTTTTTTAATTTTTCTGGTTAGAAAGAAGGCTTTACTTTTACAGCCAAGTTTTTGTTGTGAGAGAAATCAAAGGATTCTAACAGTTTTATTGGTCTACAGAGGGATTCTTTTCTAGGTAGTTAGCATCTCCTTGTGCTCCTAACATTTTATAGTTATCTCTTCTATGCAAATATCGTTAAGCAGAAGCACAACTTACGTATCTTCTCATTTCTGTTAGGCATCCAATGCACTGGAGGAGCTTTGCTTTGTGATTATGGGAATGCTACCAGAGCCTCAGGTAAGGCTGAAATAGTGTTTTGTTTGCAGACAAAAATTATCCAAAAATTTCTTGGAATTTCTCCTGGAAGAAAATGTGTCCAATTTAGGAAGCATGCCAAGAGACAGTACAAGAGGAAACACTGATTTTGAATAAGAAATACTTCAGTTTCTCTGATGTCTGAGAATTGAGCATCATATTAATGGAGTTTTCAGTAATCTAATTGGGAAATCCTATGTCCCCATCAAATATAAAATGAGCTCCAGTCCAATGGGATAAATACGGGGTCACATTGGCTCTCTTTTTTTGCCCTGACTCATGCTACTTTGGAGAACAGATGCATCTTTCTAAGCTGCTAAGTACATCTTATGGTTCAAAGGTTAGGACATTGTACTTTGTGGGAGAGTCAGACATTAAGAATGCAAAAAATAAATAAATAAATAAATAAATAAAGCAAACTGTATTGTCATTGTCTTGGTTTCTTATTAAAATGACTTGACTCTTCTGGGAGAACTTTTTATCCTGGAGTGAGGGTAGATGGGAACTTGAAAAGTAGCATAAGCACCATACCTAATTTTATATTCTGTATCTTATTGATAAACTTATTTTAAAGCTACTTTATTAAAGATAAGAGCTTCAGGTTTGAATATTATATTTTTCATTTGCAATTTTAACTTAATCGGTGGTCATTAGTATACTCTGACTTCCATACCTTTCATATATAATAATTCAAAGAAAACAACATTGATAATATGAAAGTGTAAATGTTTTATGAAACTAAATAGTCTCTGCCTACAACTGTATCTTTATCCATTGTTTCTAATGGTGACACTGTCCGAAAAGCATAATTGATTTTTTCCTAATTAAGATTAAAGAAATGACAATGGTGTTTATTCATAATCTTCCATTTGTATTAAAAGCAAGTGAGAACACGAAAGAACAACAACAAAAAAGGAATTATATGATTTTTAAAATTATTTTATGAAAGCCATCAGCAACAACTCATAACCTTATTTAGTAATAAACAGTAAAAATATTTTGATGTGATTTTTTTCAGTCTTTTCCTCTGACTATTCCATCATGTCATTATGTAATAATTTCCCATTCTACCATTGTTGAATATTTAAGATGTTACCAATTTTTTACTTTCATGAATAAAGTTGGGTAAAGAGATCTTTATGCAAATCTTTATTTGTAAACAATATTTAATTAATTTCCCATTTATTTTTAGAGCAATGGATGCTTAACTAATTTCAGTCTTTTTTCTTTTTTACTAATTTCAGTCATATTTTATATGTAACATGAGTCATGTGTTTTAAAAAATTATGTGTTATAATTTTATAACATTATAAAATTACCATATCTATAGTAAAATGTTATAATATATAATGATATATAATATCTCTTTTCAATAGGAACAAGATGAAAAAGATAATACTAAAAGGGTAAGATGATTTCATAAATATATACCTTATAAAATAATAAAGGTAACCACTAATTTTTTATAGTAAAATTTGCTGCTTTTTTAAAACAGTTCTTATTTCACTATTCGAAGACACAGAAATTGGGCAATTCAAAAGTTGTGGTAAGTTATACAACTACTTCTTAGTAATCACTAATTTGTTTAAAAGAATGAACCAGTTTTTGCAGCATAATAGAGCTAGATCAGAATTCAAATTTTTTACTTTAAAAGTTTATATGTGAGTAAAGAAACGAAATTCAGTATTTATTATACATTCATTTTATATGTCAATAACTACTTGTACATTAAATTCATTAATTCATTCATTTAACAGTCATTTACAGAGTATTAGCAATGTGCTGTGTGCCAGGCAAAACTCTAGGTACTAGAAATATAGCAATAAATAAGACAAAATTTAAAAGAGAAATCCCTGGCCAGGTATGGTAGCTCATGCCTGTATTCTCAGCACTTTGGGAGACCGAGGCGGGTGGATCACTTGAGATCCAGAGTTCAAGATCAGCCTGGCCAACATGGTAAAACCCTGTCTCTACTAAAAACACAAAAATTAGCCGGGTGTGGTGGCGCATGCCTGTGGTCCTAGCTACTTGGGAGGCTGAGGCACAAGAATCGCTTGGACCTGGGAGGTGGAGGTTGCAGTGAACCGAGATCATGCGACTGCACTCCAGCCTGGACGACAGAGCGAGACTCTGTCTCAAAAAAAAAAAACAAGAAAAGAAATCTCTGCTTTTGTGAAACACATTCTAAAGGCCAAGAAAATAAAAAGCAAATAAGTAAGTAAAACATATTATTTCCAATTGCAATTGTTGCAAAGAAAAAAGTCATTTGATCCACGGGCATTTTTTTATTTTAAAGGATGATTGTCAAAAATGTAATTAAATATAATTAAAAATATCCTCTTCTATTCCTAAGATCTTCTTATTAGTAATTAGGCATTTAATGTGAAAATGTATTCTCTAAGGTTAGCCAAAAATCAGTAACTTGAATTCAGTTCACTTTAAAATCATGTAGTATTAGTGGTAGTTTTCTTTTTGTATGCATGGGTTTTAAAAATGCTAACCCACCTACTTGGTGTTTCAATCTAGAATACGCAGAAATTATTCGACTATAATATTGTTTCTACACTTGTGATTCACATTCATGAACCCATTTATGGAATGAGGAGCATAGTGTATTTTAAACCGATACATGCCTGTGGAAAGGTAACTGTAATCTTAAACTCAGTTTGAAATATTTATCACATGGAATATTCATACGTATGAGGAGTGGAAAGATTATACTGGCTTTACACCAAGCAGAAGCTGAACTAGTTAACAGATAACTGTTATACAGGGCTCAACATAACCCATGTGCTAAATGAATTTAACATTAATGAGAAGTCTCAATGTGACTCACACCTTTTTAAAAAATGCAGCCATATCAGGTAGGTAGCTACATGTCTCAAGTGTGCTTTCATTTTCTTTGGCTTGGCACTTTTACATTTTGGGAAAATGTATCTTAGTCACAGTTTTCACTATCAAGGACACATTGTCATTTTCACACATTGTTGTTTTGCTCCCTACGTTTCTGTTTTAAGTACATAATTTATAAAGGAGGTTATTAGACGTGTGTATAGTATAATCTTCTGGATCAACATGTTTATAGCGGAAAACTGCTACTCACAGTGTGGGTTTCACCTGGCCCGAATTATTTTGAGTAAGTTTAGAAGCAGACAGACTGTCTTTTGCCTCTCAAAGAGGCAGTGAGAAACTTCACGGGCTGATAGTTCACAAGAAAGCCGCAGCCCTTGGGAAAGTGCTTCTGCAATATGATGACAGAAATCCCAGTGCAGCGCTACCAAATTTTATCCCACCTCTTGGTTTATTCTCCACGGTTCTTTGAATTGCTTCCTAAGAGCTGTTTTAGGTGACATCTTTATTGTTCTGTTTTGTCTGGGACAAGTTTAATGGATTAAAAAAACAAACAAACAAATAGGAAGCCGTCTTGCTGGCCAGTGCTGAGAGGCCGTGTGCTCACTGCCTGTGTGTTCATGTCCTCTCAGTCATCTGTCGTGCATCCGTTGCTGCAGCTCGTTCCTCACCTGCATGAGAGAAGAATGAAGAGATTCGGAGTGGACGTATGTAGCACAAACTGCATGCTGGCTTTGCCGTTCCGTGTGGGGCAGCCCTTTCTGTTAATTCCCAGCTGTAGCAGTTCATCAAATGCTGTGCTTCAGGATAAGCCCACACTAATACCCAGTTAGCCAACATAAGAGCATCTGTTTGCAGAGTAGTTTTCACACTTCAGAAGAGAATTGTTCAAGCTGCCCTCCCCGGCCCCCTGCAATATTGTGTCCCTTCTAGCTGAAGCTGTGGATGTTGAGGAAAGCTGGAATAACAATTTTTTCCAAAAGCCCTGATTCTCCTGGTGAGAAACCTATTCTTTGTTTCAGAAAGGACACTGCTTTTGTCCAGTCCTTAGGTAGGAATAAGAGAACAAATAAAGGACAATGTACTGCCCTTCTGTATCCAGCTTGGCAAGTAGGTAGGATGGCAAGCTTTCTGCTCAAGTATTTAAATGTTGGTAAGAGTAGGCCAGGCCTGGTGGCTCACGCCTATAATCCCAGGACTTTGGGAGGCCCAGGTGGGTGGATCTCTTGAGGCCACAAGTTCAAGACCAGCCTTGGCAACATGGTGAAACACTGTCTCCTCTAAAAATACAAAAAAAAAAAAAAAAAAAAAAAAAAATCAGCTGGGGATATTGATGCATGCTTGTAATCCCAGCTATTCAAGAGGCTGAGGCACGAGAATCACTTGAACCCAGAAGGGAGAGGTTGTGCTGCACTCCAACCTGGGTGACAGAGTGAGACTCTGTCTCACAAATAAGAGAAAAAAGTCAGTAAGAGTAAGGTTCATGAAGTAAATATCAGAAACTAAATGTATTACTTTGTTTTTTCCACAAAGAACAAAAAAATGTGACCTAAATCCAGTATCTGTGTGTAAAATGAATGTAACTGCATTAACACATTCTTACTGTGTTACATTGTGGAGTTTTTATAGTCATTTAACAAGAATCCTAACTCTTGTAACACAGAATTTCTAGGATTATTTTTAAGTAATGCCTTCCCTTGCTGTAATACATTATGATTTTAAGTCTTATATTATCTCATTTTATTCTTTGGGGACCTCTGTTAGCCCTTATACAAGTAATGTTATTTCCCATTTACAAAAGGAAAAGCAAGTCAGAATAGTTGAAGGAGTTTCCCAAGATCATATTAGTAAGAGAAAGTACAACAGTCTTCTGACTTCTGATGCTGGCAATTTTTTTTTCGCTATGCTGTTCCCTTTATAGTTTAACCTTGGATATCTTTATTATGTTATTTTAAAGTTATGTATCTTATTACTAAAAGTTGAATTCAGGCGGGGCGCAGTGGTTCACACCTGTAATCCCAGCACTTTGGGAGGCCAAGGTAGGCGGATCACCTGAGGTCAGGAGTTTGAGACCAGCCTGTCCAACGTGATGAAACCCTGTCTCTACTAAAAATACCGGGAAAAAAAAAAAATTACCTGGGTGTGGTGGCGGCACCCATAATCCCAGCTACTCGGGAGGCTGAGGAAGGAGAATCATTTGAACCAGAGAGGCAGAAGTTGCAGTGAGCCGAGATCATGCCACTGCACTCCAGCCTGGGCAACAGAGCAAGACGCTGTCTCCAAAAAAAAAAAAAAAAAGTTGAATTCAGATCAAAATTTTCCTTAATTTCAATACCATATTTAATTTATTCTTAAAATGCTACTCAAACTTTTCAGATACTTTTAAAAATGCATAGAGTTTAGGTGAATATATTCCTCAAAATGTATTTTTATGGCCAGTATTTCTTCCCTAGAATCTTCACATTCTTAAATGAAGCTTCCATCAAAGATGACAATATCTGATGCCAACTGTCAGGAGAAATGTTAGATCATAGGTAGTAGCCCCTTAAAATTTTAGAATTTGCGAATGAAGAAAAAAGCAGTTGTCATCAAACTCTCTAGAAGTAATACATGCTTTTTTGATTTAATTTTTACTTCTTACAGTGTTTGCTTGAGTTATGAATTAGTAAACAATTTCCACTTAAAGATTCCATTTCTTAAAAGACACCAGCAATCATTAGTGTGACTACATTAATTCAGTGCCATGATTTACAAAACCAAAGCTAACCGCTCAGTATTGTGGCCAGTTTAGTACGTTGACTGAATTTTCCACCTTCGGTGATACTGTGTGTATTTTCAGACAAATGATAAATCTTAAGGGTATTTTGCAGCCAGTCAAGTTTCCTAGAAGCCTATGAAAGAAAAGAATGTAAGAGGTGAATAGAAATGCAATTACAGGAGAGTGTTTGCTTTGCTGGGCCTAAGTCATCTAATTTTAAAATTTATTTTTGATAGTGAAATATTTGAATTCTTGAAGAAAATGAGGTTTTAGATCTTAAAACACTTTTCTTAAGTTTTGTTTGCTAGACATCTTCCACTTTCATTCCCACATGTTTTGTTTCTCTCTACGTCCCAAATTATTTTATATACTGCTCTATGTTTAGTGATAAGACTCTAAAAAGATCTGTATGTTGGGTTTTGCATTCGAAAGTTTTAAATATTTGGTACATTTAAATTTACAATTTGTCCTGCCTTTTAGTTTTTTCTCTTTAATATAATATGCATTAATTTTTTTTTTTTTTTTTTTTTGAGATAGGGTTTTTCTCTGTCGCCTGGGCTGGAGTGCAGTGACATGATCATGACTCACTGCAACCTTGACCTCCTGGGCTCAAACAATCCTCCCACCTCAGCCTGCTGAGGAGCTGAGTCCATAGGTGTGTGCCATCACACCTGGCTAAAGTTTTTTATTATTTGTAGAGACTATGTCTCTCTGTGTTGGCCAGGCTGGTCTCAAATTCCTAGACTCAAATGATCCTCCCACCTCAGCCTCCTAAAGTGCTCAGATTACAGGCATGAGCCACTGTGCTCAGCTGAGAACATTGCTTATATAGGTATATAAGCGTATAGTTTATATGTGTACATCTTTTTAAATTTTAAAAACTTAAAAAAACTTTATTAATTATTTTTCCTTGGTATATTATAGTTATACGTATTTTCGGGGTACATGTGATATTTTGATACATGTATACAATGTGTACATTTTTAAATATAGATTTTTTTCAATCTTAAGTAATTTGAGGAGTTATAGTAAAGATGAAAATTAAATATAAATATTGAGAATTTAAGATATATTTGTTGTAAACTAAGTATCTCAGAATTTAAGCATATAGCAGAGCCATTTCTTATAATTTAACATGATTGTATTCATATTATAGAATAGTTGAAAAAGATCTTGGCTGAAAGATTTCATGGTGATAGCCATGCTGATAATGCTTTTATAATATAGGTCATTATTAATGAAAATAGGAAGCTATAAGCCAATTTTATGGAAATCATAAAATGTTAACGTATTTTTTCATGAAGTTTAAAATGCAATGTTTGAGAAAAATATATACTTATTATGAATATAATTGGGTCATTCCTATTAATAGTTGGAAATTTAAAAATTAACATTCTGCACATATAATTATATCAGGAACATCTCTCCTAAAGCTTCATTGAATAGCTTACCAAAATTGTCCCTCAATTTCAAACTACATTTCTGCAGAAATATTGTATAATATTTTTTAGCTTTGACATAATTCTGTTTTATATTTTTCCCTGTTCATGTGTTAACACATACAATATGTATTTTAAAGAAATTATTTCATTCTAACAAAATACTGAAAGGAAGTTTTAAATATAGTCAATTATGAAGTGTCTGTCATTTCTCTTTCTACTTATTGATGAATACACATACAACTGACAACATTCAAAGGAGAATCTGTCACAATGATAAGGAAATTATTTTTAGATATAAATTTCCAATGATACTGCTAATTGTTGAAAAATTTCACTTATAATACAAAAATTCTGTGTTCAAGTCCCTGATTCCCTCTATGTTTAGTTATGATAGGTGAAAGAAATTTTGACCCTTAATGTACTTTCAAGGAGAATTTGCACTTATGTTTAGTGTTAGTTGATTTGTAATGCCTTCATTTTCTCTTCTAGGAAGAATTCCAAAGTCCCTTTGCAAGTCAAAGTCGAGGATATTTTTTATTCAGGGTAGGTACATACTGTATTTTTTTTTTAAATCAATCTACATCAAAATTGAAAAACACTTTCACTGTATATTTAATTAACTTGTACGTTTCAATTAAATTTCAAAGTTTATAGATATTTGACATCAGGAGTTACAGTCTGACATTCACTTCTGTCACCACCTTTTTGCTTCAATACCACAGTATCTCTGATCTCTTCTTTTATCTATTGCTCATGTTTAAACACCTCAAATAACATTCACCTATTAGACAGCTTAATTCCCTGACATTTGATGTATAGAAAATAATGTCTTAAAAATACACTATTCCTTATGTTCTGTGGAATTATTTACAAAATTTGTAACTCAGTAGATTGGAAGAATTATGACTATATTCACAAATTCTTAAAATACTCAACTACAATAAAAGGTATAAGTAGACAGAATTTCAGGATTACATTTCTGATTTTGTTTGTCCACATTGTCTATAACATGTGAGGTTTTTTTTAGGCAGCTATACTTTGTAAAATGTTTGGATCCTTAATACATTACCATAAAGTTGTAATTAATTATTGAAACAACTATTTATTGAACTTCTACTGGGTGCCGAGCAATGTACCAAGGGCTGGGACTATAAAGACAGGTAGAATTCCATTCCTATGTTCTAGTAGTTTAGATAGGCTCTAGGAGAAAACAGATAAGTAAACAAATACAACGTAGTGTGTGAAATGCACTTTTGATCCAAGGGCTGTGGTTTCCAAAAGAAAAGCATTTTCCTCCAGCTGGGGAATGGAAGAGGTACAGAGAAGACTTCATTGGCTGAATCCTGAAGAATCAATGAGAGTTGGCTGATGAAATATTTAGCTAAGAAATTTCAACTTTAAAGGCTAAGGAGGGGGCCGATGGGGTAAGATTTGCCTTTTGAAAAATAATTCTAACAGCAAATTAGAGAATGGATCGAATGAAGGAACTGGACTGATAGCAGGAGGGAGTAAGCAACTAAACAGCCCTGACTTCAGTAAGTTCATATCAAATTAAAATTGGGAACATTTGTTTTAAAATGTTGGTACCATCAAGGAAATAAGCAAAGTCAAATAGCATCTAGTTCATGGTGGGTTTTGCAGCGTTAGCAGCACTTCAGAACTTGTTAGAAATAAAAATTTTAGGGTTCTCAGGCTTACTAAATCGGAAACTGTGGGTATGGGGTCCAGCAGTATATGTGATGAAAGCCTGTAGATTATCCTGATGCACATTAAACACTCCTCTAAATTATCAGTGCTGTTTCTATGAATATTAGCTTCCATCTTTAGTTATGCTGATTTATTTCTAATCTATTATTTTTCAGCCACGGAATGGAAGAAGGTCAGCAGGGTTCATTTAAAATGGTATGTGATAAATAAATAAATAAATAAATAAATAAATAAATAAATAAATGGTATGCATTTCACAGTTCAACCCAGTTTGAAATTTTCTGTTGTTTTCAAATAGTCACAAATTAAACTATGCTAAATATATTTCTATTATTTGACTGCATATGCACATGAATATTCTGTATAAATACCACAATGATAGGAGCTGTAAGGGCTTTATTGTAATAAGAAAATACCAGTATTTTAGGGCCTCATTTGTTTTGCCCATGTCGTTTATTTCTTAGACTATGTCACAATAGCAATCGTCATAATTTTGTAGACATTGATCTTACCATCTTTTATTGTGCAAGTAAGATATGTCAAGGAATGAATTCTTATCATAGTAATCAGTGTCTACCACAATGGGCCAAGATTTACAGACCAAATGTACTTCTGTCATCTAAATAACCGATACTCAAATATTCTTTAGAAAAGCTGGTGATTCACCAGTTTCTAGAGACTTTTTTTAAATGTGGAAAGACATGAGAGAATGACTTCTTCTTTTGTACTGCCAGAATTTCTACCTCAGTGCTGGACATACAGTAGAAATTTAGTAGCTGTTGACTGTTCCCACATGTTTAGTAAATATGTTAATCCTAGTATTGTATTAGACAATAAGTGTTGAAGTCAAACTCGAATGCAGATTGATAAATTTATACCACAGAAATAAAGTGTATTCTAATAACCTTTTTTTTTTTTTTTGAGACAGAGTCTCACTCCGTCACCAGGCGCCAGGCTGGAGTGCAGTGGTGCGACTTCGGCTCACTGCAATCTCCAACTCCCGTGTTCAAGCAATTCTCCTGACTCAGCCTCCCGAGTAGCTGGGACTACAGGCGCGTGCCACCACGCCCAGCTGATTTTTTTTGTATTTTTAGTAGAGACGGGGTATCACCATGTTGGCCAGGATGGTCTCGATCTCTTGACCTCATGATCCACCCACCTCGGCCCCCCAAAGTGCTGGAATTACAGGCGTGAGCCACTGCACCCTGCTCTAGTAACCTTTTGTTTTAAAATATATCATTCATTTTAGACTGGGCACAGTGGCTCATGCTAGCCAGGTGTGGTGGTGCATGCCTGTAGTCCTAGCTACTTCAGAGGCTGAGATGGGAGGATCGCTTGAGCCCGGGAGTTTGAGGCTGTGAGCTATTATCGTTCCTCTGCACTCCAGCCTAGGCCATAGAGCAAGAACTTATTTCAAAAAAACCAAACCAAATCAACAACAAAGTGAACTTCAAGAAGGCAAAAGGAAGAAAGTTACGGAAATGAAAGAAGAAATTGATGTTAAAAAATGGTAATAGAAGGACAATAAACAAAGCAAAAATCTATTAGTAATTCTTTACAAAAAATAAAATAAATTAGCTTAGTGTAATCAAGAAAAATGATAAAATCATAAATATAGAAAAGTACAAATGAAAAGAGAAATTAAAACAGAGAAGAAATAAAAATCCCAAAAGAGTACTTTGCACATGTCTATACATAACAGTTTGGAAACCTGGATAAAACGGAGGATTGTCTAATAAAGTAGGTGCTACCAAAATTGACCTCAGAAGAAAGAAAAACACTAAACAGACTAATAGCTATGGGGGGAAATGGAAAATGTTATCTAGAAACTATAACCTCAAAAAGTACTAAGCCAATAATTTTGAATTTTTTCAGCTCAGAGAAAGAAAAAAAATCACCAGATATTTTTATGAAGCCAGCATAATATTAATACCAAAACTTAAAAAATAGTACAAAAAATGAAATTATAAGTCAATTGTGTTTATAAATATTAATGTAAAATTATAAAGGAATATTATTAAATAATATTTATCAGTATACTTAAATAATTTTATGACTCCACTAAGTAAAATTTGTTCCAGCAACTCAAGAATGGTTCAATGTTAAGAAGTGTGTTAAAAATTTTCACTATTAGAAGAAAAATTATCAGATAATTTCAATAGACGCTTTTGGTAAAATTTCACATCAATTTCTGTTCTATTAAAAGAAGATCCTATAGGAAAACAGTAATCCTTTCTTGACATTGTTTATATAACGGTCTCAAACCAGGTTAGTACAGTAGCTGGCTTGTTAGTGAAACACTTTGTAGCATTTCCGTTAACGTAAGGAACAAGATAAAGATACTCTCCCATTTCTTATTTAATGTAGTTCTTAATGTGTTAGCCAATTCAATTAGACAAGAAAGAAATAAAGGATTTGAATAGTGGAAAAGTGAAGGAAAAATTTAAGGTGCTTAAAATTAGGAACATGAATTTGCAAACTGTCTTTCTTATTAACTTCTGCTTCAGAAGAGCCCTGATAAATTATGTTCACATGAGGAATATGAGAAAACATACTCTTAATTTTGCATTTTTTCAAAGAACAAAGAACAGAGAGCTAATGGAAAAGAAACTATTTTATCTTTTATAATAGTATAAATATACATTGGCATTTACAAAATTTTAAAAATAGCTTAATACTAAATGGGAAAAAATACCTGTGATTATAACATCAAAGCAAGTATTAGAGTGTTAATGTGAAATGGAATTAAGTCCATGATTTGATGAATTTAGTAAAAGAAAATCTCCAAAATTGAGAAGAATTGCTTTATTCAGATTATTTTCAATATTAGGGTGTACATAAACTAATGTACTCATGATTTCATTTTATTTTGCCAATAGAAAAACAATATAATAATCATTTTTTCTTTGTTTTTCTCATCTGATTTTCTAAGGCCTTTATCTATTCTGATGACCTATATTTATTCAGAAAGTGGTTAAGCATAAAATAGGATGATGATTTAGTTGCAAAAATATGAGAAAATAGATATACAAGGAGTAAATGCAGCTTTTGAAATAGCTTATTCATAGATCTTATTGGTATTAATCAGCTTTGGGAAACCACTTTTATATAGTTAAATACTGTAAATTGTTGGAAGACACAGAGATACAGAATAAGTGTTCCATTAGAGACATATTAAATGATACGTAGTTAAACAGACAGGCTGGGTGCAGTGGCTCATGCTGGCAATCCCAGTACCTTGGGAGGCCAAGGTGGCAAATCACTAGAGGTCAGGAGTTCAAGACCAGCCTGACCAACATGGTGAAACCCTGTCTCTACTAAAAAAATACAAAAATTAGCCAGGCATGGTGTTGCACTCCTGTAATCCCAGCTATTTGGGAGGATGAGGCAGGAGAATTGCTTGAACCAGGGACGTGGAGGCTGTGGTGAGCTGAAATAGTGCCACTGCACTCCAACCTGAGCAACACAGCAAGACTCTGTCTCAAAAAATATATATATATATGTGTATTCCTATCTGTGTATGTGTGTATACACACACACACACACACACACACACACACACACACACATAGAAGAACAGCTGGGAAATATCTCAGTTGCTAATGTTATCATTCTATGACAAAGTATTTATAGAAATGTCTATATACAAACATTATATACACACAATCGTGTGGTCATTTACACTTAAATCTAATTCAGTTTTTCTTTTTTTACAGGATGCCAGCTAATTTTCCACAGAGCAATGCTATGGAATATAATATGTACTGACATTTTGTTTTCTTCTGAAAAACAATCCTTGCCAAAGTTACTCTGTTGAAAGTCCCTGTGTTGCCAGTGTGTTCTGAGTTGTAACAATGTTGTAAATGTTTAATTTGTTAAAAATAAAAAAAAAAACTTAAACTATTTTTGCTTAGTGTTTTAATGAGAAATACTGTGTGATAAACCTGTAAATAATGTTGTTCCTTAGATCCCTGCTGGGTTTGACAGTACTGGTACACATGCTTTTTTGTTATTTTCATGAAAGTCACTCAGAGAGAGTTGAGTTTTAATGAGCTGTTTTAGTTTATCATATTTGGATTTTGACAGTGACAAAACCACCAGAATACCGGAATGCCCAATAGCTACCAATCTTAGAATGTGAGCACCAACTGAAACTATACTAGTTGGAGGATTGGGCCATAACCCATCCAATAGTCCAATAAGCAAGTTCTGATTTGTAAACTATAATGGATTTCTGATTGCTACAAATTATCAGAAGACTTTCTCTAGCAACTCATAGTATTCTAAATTTATCCTAAAATAAGTTACTTCACCCTGCAACATCTGAAAGATAAGTAGTCTTGTCCCTTAGCAGAAAGAAAATAATCTTATTAATATTTTATTAGTAAGGATCATGAACACATATTGGGAACTTTTAACATCAGATCAATGTTTAGTAGGCACAGAATTAACTTCAGATGGAGGTTGAATTTATCTTCTCTCAGGTTCCCCTTTTTTGTCCTTCTGACCTCTGTCTTAGATTCCCACCTCCTCCATTAAGAAGGTTGCTGGCTGATTAGAGAGGAGTGGCTCTTTTGAGTAGGTAGGATTAGGTCTATACATACATTCTTCAGAGCAGAGTATCCTTTGTCTTCCTAATGTTGACCAATTATTATAGCTTAAGTTACACCTTTAATTAACAAAGTTCCTGAATTTTACTTCTTGTCAACCTGAGTGAAGAAGATAAGAAGCATAAGAGAAAAAAATACATTATTTTTAGAAAAATAAATTGCCCTGATAAGGTGGGGACTTGAGAGCAAGGAGAGCATGCTTCCCTAAAGCCACAAATGCATGAGGCAGCATTAGCTAGTTCTGTGCACAGTACTTCAACTAGCCTGGACTTTGGACTGTCAAAGTAAGAAAAGAATATTAATTTAATCAGCAGTTCCCAGGACCTCTCAGAAATCCAGAGAGAAATAGGTAACATTTTTAGGGTTCCTAGGATGAAGAAGAAGGAGGAGGAAGAAGAGGAGACAAATACCCAGACATGATTACAAAAATTGTGATACGTTTTTAATTATTTATATTTAACTAATTCATGTCTCATACACATAACAGAGTATGTGGGCCACTAGGAGTATAGGATTTGTATTAAGTATTAGCTAGGCACTACAGATGAACTGGTCCCATGCTGAATCCAAGTTTAAAGTTATGTCATTAAAAACATTTTTTTAAAAATTTCCAAATCCTGCAAGTATATCTCTGGAACTGTGTAAAACAACGTGTATAAAACACCAAGTACTTTCCTTAAGTTCTTGGCAGCTCCCAGTAAACATCCTTTCCTTAATTTAAACCTGTCTAGGTATCCTACCTAAAGCCAGAGGTTTTTTTTTTTTCTTCCAATTTAGACAGAGTTTCACTCTGTCGCCTAGGCTGGAGTGCAGTGGCACGATCTCGGCTCACTGCAACCTCCACCTCCTGGGTCAAGTGATTCTGTTGCCTCAGCCTCTTGAGTAGCTGGGATTACAGGCACCCACCACCATGTCTGGTTAGTTATTGTATTTTTAGTAGAGATGGGGTTTCACCATGTTGGCCAGGCTGGTCTTGAACTGCTGAGCTCAAGTGATCTGCCCACCTCTGCCTCCCAAAGAGCTGGGATTGCAGGCATGAGCCACTGTGCCTGGCTTAAAGCCAGAGCTGCTGTCACTTAAGGCGGTAGATTTTTAAGATAAAATTGGGGAGCCTACAGTCCCATTTAAGCATCTAATGAAAGTTGTGGCTCTTAATTCAGAAAAAAATATACACATGCAACAAAATTATGTGTACACTTGGGGGCTGGGGGCAAGATATTTCCTAAAACCTATCCAAATATAATGTATGGGCTAAGTGGTGGCTCATGCCTATAATCCTAGCACTTTGGAAGGCTGAGGTGGGAGGATCACTTGAGCCCAGGAGTTCAAAACCAGTTTAGGCAACATGTGAAACGCATGTCTCTACGAAAAAAAAAAAAAAAAATTAGCTGGGTGTGGTGGCACATGCATCTCTGATCCCAACTACTTGGGAGGCAGAGACAGGAGGATTGCTTGATCCCTGGAGGTCGAGCTGCTGTGAGCAGTGTTTCCACCACTTCACTCCAGCCTGTGTGACAGAGCAAGATCCTGTCTCAAAAACAAAAAATAAATAGTCTATGGATCCTGGGTTCAGAACGCCTCCTCTGAAGGATTCTCCACCCCAGGAGTTTGTTATTTCTCCGTGAAGGCAGGTCTTAGGGTTTCAAGGGTGCAAGAGGGTCTGAAACAATCGGTTGATCCAATGAAGGTGGTGGAGGGAAAAGTTGACAGGACTGTCAGAACCAGCACCACACGGCGAACAGGAAAGGCAGTGCCGGGGATAGACGCCCCAGGACCTGGCGCGTCAGTACTCACAGCCATCCCCTGTGTTAGGCGTCTGCATCGCCTGGCAACCAACCTGCCCCTCCCGCACATGCGTAACAAGTCCTTGTCCGCCTCACTCTCTCTTCCGGCCGGCACTCGAACCCACCCGGCCTGAAGCGGGCGCCCTTCCTGCTTGGAGGAGTCTGCTGATCTCAAACCGCGACGCCTGGCCAGCTACGCGGCGACGCGGGCTCGTGAAGGGCAGAGCAACATGCAGGTGAGGGTCGGGACCCGCCGGACAACCCTGGAGCACCCGGGGTCTCCATCTGGGCCCAAAGCTGAGGAGCACAAATGGGGAGGGCGGACGCAGGAGTTAAGTTCTAACATTTGTTCTCGAAAAGTGCTAGTTTGGAGAAAAATCTTCTGGGAGAACGCCATTTTTTTCTACGTTTAAGACTTGTGTCTGTTGCTGGAGAAAACGTTCTAAGAGTTGTTACGTATTGTGTTTCACACCAGAATCATAGAAATCTTACTGCTGCGTACTGTTTTTGACTTAAGAAATAGACCAGCAACGTTAGCCTAAGTGTAATTCAATTTAATTGTCTTCCTCGACTACCTGAAAAAATGATCAGAACAGGGCTGGCTGGGTACGATGGCTAACGCTTGTAATCCCAGCATTTTGGGAGGCCGAGGTGGCTGGATCACCTGAGGTCAGGAGTTCAAGACCAGCCTGGCCAACATGGTGAAACCCCGTCTCTACTAAAAATACAAAAATTAGCCGGGCGTGGTGGCGTGTGCCTGTAGCCCCAGCTACTCAGGATGCTGAGGCAGGAGAATCGCTTGAACCCAGGAGGCAGAGATTGCAGTGAGCTGAGATCATGCCACTGCACTCCAGCCTGGATGACAGAGTGAGACTCCATCTCAAAAGAAAAAAAGAAAAGAAAAAACATCAGAACAGGAACCCTACTAGTCGCATATGTCTTAAGACGAAATGTTCCTGGAGTTTCTCACACCTCATCTCAAAAATTCTGTCAGACTTCCAAAATGTTCCTTAGAAGGCTCCTCTTCTGTCTAATGTTTCCTTATTAACCAGAAGCCTCTGCCATTCCTTTTCTTTTTTTTTAGTACAGTAAAATTCTCTTTCTAACTTACAGAAACACCTTTTTTCCCACCTGCTCCTGCAAATTAAAGCCACTAGGATTTTTCTCATTTTACATATTTAATTTTGAGTGTTCATATATTCTATATAATTTATTAGGATATTTTGAGCATCAATTACATATAATTTTTTGTGGCCAGTCCTCTCAGGCTAATAATGGATTTGTAGCAAGCATATTATATATGTGTGTAAAAACATTGCAGATCTGTCCTGATTTGCATCTGCTCTTCCAGATTTAGGCTGAAATGTAATTGAGAATGAAGGCAACATCACATTAACCTTTGTTTGTTGACTGATTAATTCAACAGCCAGTTATTCAGTGCCTATGTTTTAGATACGGACCTGTTCTAAGAGCTTACTAATGAGGGAACAAGAAGGAGACAAATACAACTGTTAATGGCATGGTGAATGCCTTCATACTTTGAGCAAATAGATTGTGATGCCTATTTCTGTTAGATAAAATTCCATGGCTGGGCACAGTGGCTCATGCCTGTAATCCCAGCACTTTGGGAGGCAGAGGCAGGCAGATCACTTGAGGTCAAGAGTTCAAGACCAGCCTGGCCAACATGACAAAACCCTGTCTCTACTAAAAATACAAAAAAAATTAGCCAGACATTGTGACCCGAGGCTGAGGCAGGAGAATCACTTGAAACCAGGAGGTGGAGGATGCAGTGAACTTAGAGTGCGCCATTGCACTCCAGCTTTGGCGACAGAGGAATACTCCACATTGGGAAAAAAAATTCATAGTCTTATTTATTTATTTATTTATTTTGAGACAAGATCTCGCTGTCACCCAGACTGGACTGCAGTGGCATGATCAACCTACCAGGCTCAAGTGTTCCTTGCACCTCAGCATCCCTAGTAGCTAAAACTACAGGTGCACGCCAGCATACACAGCTAATATTTTTTTAGAGATAGGTTCTTGCCATGCCCAGGCTGGTCTCAAACTCCTGGGCTAAAGATGGAGAAGATACCACCTGAAATCTGCATAACAAACCTTTTTTTTTTCTTTTTTTTGGAGGTAAAGCCTAGCTCTGTTGTCCAAGCTGGAGTGCAGTGGTGCAATCTTGGGTCGTTGCAACCTCCGCCTTCTGGGTTCAAACATTTCTCCTGTCTCAGCCTCCCAAGTAGCTGGGATTACAGGACTGTACCACCACACCTGGCTAATTTTTATATTTTTAGTAAAGACAGGGTTTTACCATGTTGGCCAGGCTGGTCTCGGACTCCTGACCTCAAGTGATCTGCTTGCTTTGGCTTCTCAAAGTGCTGGGATTATAGGCTTGAGCCTCTGCACCCGGCTAACAAATCTTACTCTTAATATACCCTGCTTTTCCTGGTCACCTCCCCATAACTTGCCTCCCACATACCCCTCTTTCGTTTCAGTGAAACATGGTATTTAAGCCTGAATTCTAAGCCGCCTCTTTGAGATACACTCATTTTCCCTGGTATTTTCAATGTATACATGGGGTGTACATACTAGTAAACTTCTGTTTTTCTCTTGTTAATCTGTCTTTTATTCCAGGCGTCTGTCCCAGCTAAAAAGTCAGAATGATAAAGAATTATTTGAGGTAGAACCAAAGAGTCTGGTCCATCAAAGGGTGGGAGATGAATAGGAGGGTGAACTGGAGATGAACACATGTCTAGGAGAATTCAGGGAAGGATATCTTGGTGCTCAGTGGAACAGAGGAGAAAATGAAAAGGAATAAGCCCTGTCGAAAAACATTTTGGCCCAAGACACCTCTTGTGAATTTGTAACCTGAGACATATTGTTGGGTGGTCCTGCAACCTTAAACTGTGAATTTGTTATATATTGTAGTGCCCTCAAATACCAGGAAGAAAAAAATATAAATCTTCTGTAGAGGAAGATATCTTTAGTTTAGGCTTTAAGGAATTCCTATCAATGAGTTTTTGAGGACAGCAAGCAGAAATCAGTCAAAGGTCACCAAGCACACAAGGAAATAAGGCACCATGTGACCATGAACCAAGAAAAACAGACCTACAGTGATTTTTAGATATCAGAATGATCAGAAATACGTAATAAAACAACTGTACTTATAAATACTGAAAACTATAGAACAGACAAATAGAGTAGAATAGAAAGCCTTGAAATAAACCCACACATATTTTCAAACAATTTTTAACAGAGTGCCAAGACTATTAAATTAGCAAGTTAGTTTTTTTTTTTTTTTTCAATAAATGATGCTGGGTAAACTGGATATCCACATGCAAACGAATGAAGTCGGAACCTTATCTTAGACTGTATGAATCTGAAATATCTGAAACAGGTTTCAGTTGATTTAGAAAGTTTGTTTTGCCAAGGTTAAGGATGTACCCATAACACAGCCTCAAGAGGTCCTGATGACGTGTCCAGGGTAGTTGGGATACATCTTACATTTATATATGTTAGGAAGATGGGAGACATCAATCAATATGTATAAGATGTACATTGATTTGGTCTAATGAGGCAGGACAACTTGAAGAGGGGGCTTTCATGTCAGAAGTAGATAAGAGAGTCCTTGATCCTTTTGAGTCCTTGATCAGCCTTCCACTGAATGTACAGTTTAGTCTGGCTTAGTGAATCTGCATTTTTCCATAAACAATAGAGCAGAGGAAGCGATCAGATATGCATTTGTCTCAGGTGAGTCTCAGAGGGATGACTTTGAGTTCTGTCTGCCCTTTATCCACAAGGAATTTTCTTTTGGACAAATTGTGAGGGAGGTATGTAGCTTTTTATCTTGGTAGCAATTTTATTTAGGAATAAAATGGGAGGCAGGTTTGCCTGACATAGTTCTCAACTTGACTTTTCCCTTGGCTTATTGATTTTGGGGATCCTGATATTTGTTTTTCTTTCACAGCTGTATACAAAAATTAACTCAAACTATATCAAAGTCCTATAGCTAAAGCTAAAAAACTCTTAAAAGGAAACATAAGATAAAGATTCATAACATTGAGTTTGACAGTAATTTCTTGGTCATGACACCAAAAGCACTGGTAACGAGACAAATTGTACTTTACCAAATTTAAAACTTTTTTTTTTTTTTTGCTTCAGAGGACACTATCAGGAGAGTGAAAAAAATAACTGGTGAGGCACAGTGGCTCAAGCCTGTAATCCCAGCACTTTGGGAGGCTGAGGCAGGTGGATCACTTGAGGTCAGGAGTTTGAGTCCAACCTGGCCAAGATGGTGAAACCCCATCTCTACTAAAAATACAAAAATTAGCTGGGTGTGGTGGTGGGCACCTGTAATCCCAGCTACTCAGGAGGCTGAGGCAGGAGAATTGCTTAAACCCAGGAAGCAGAGTTTGCAGTGAGCCGAGATTGCTCCACTGCACTCCATTCTGGTCAATAGACCAAGACTTCGTCTCAAAAAAAAGACAACCAAAAGATAGAAAATATTGACCAATCATATATATGATAAGAGGATAATATCTAGAAAATAAAAAGAATTCCCAAAACTTAACAACAAAAAGACAAACAACCCAATACAAAAATGGGCAAAAGATTTTGCTATAGTTTGTGTCGGCTCCAAAATTCAGGTGTTTCCAATGTGATAGTATTAGGAAGTGGGGCCTTTAGGAGGCGATTAGGCCATTAAGACGTTGATCACCACCTGTAGAAGTTTGGCCTGCAGATTCTGACTCAGGATGGGTGAATAAATGCACTCTCACACCATTACAGTGATTCAAGTGGGATGGTCATCAGCTGCTGTCAGAGGATGAACTGCAGCCAATCAACAAAGACTCCCTCTCCATCATTACATTTATTTAGTAAAAGATTTCATAACAGAGGTTCTAAGTCAACACACTTGTGGATAATTAATATGGTTAAAAGAGTGGTTATATGAATGATAAAAGCTTTGGGTTCTGAGCCCAGATCCCCTTTGATCTCCCCCTGAGAGGGACATCCAGCACAAAGTTTACATGAGTAAACAGAGTAGAGACAAGGGGATGTGGGGTAAACAGACTTAAACTAGGAAAGCCTCTTATTGTCCCTACCTTCTCCCTAACTTAATGGACCTGCCACCTTCGGCCTGTCCCAGTAAAACCTTTCGGCCTTCCAAAAGGTTTGAGACTAATCTATAATTTTCTCTAATATTTTCTGTAATATTTTGCCAGCCACCCCAAGTGAATCTCAACAGGCCATGAAGCCTCCTTCCTTGTAAATGGGATTAGATGCCCTTGTAAAAGGGTTTGATGGAGAAAGTTTGTCTCTCTTTTTTTTTTTTAACTATTCTATCTTTTGTCATGTGAGAACACAGTGTTCCTCTCTTCTGGAAGACACAGTGTTCAAGGTACCATCTTGAAATAAGAGATCAGACCCTCACTGGACAATGAGCTTGATAGTGCCTTAATCTTGGATTTCCAGCCCTCAGAACAGTGAAAAATAAGTTTCTGTTCTTTATAATTTATGCAGTCCAAGGTATTTTGTTACAGAGTACAAAATGGACTAAGACAAACTTGAATAGACATTTCGTAAAAGAAGATCTACAAATAGCCAATAAGCACATGAAAAGATGCTTAACATCACTAATCAAGAGGAGGATGCAGCTCAAAACCACAATCTCCTTCACAACCACTAGAATGTCTATGATAGAAAAGATGGACAATAACAAAAGTACTGATAAGGATGTGGAGAAACTAGAACTCTTTTGCATTGCTGATGGGAATGTAAAATTGTGTGACTACTGTAGAAAACTGGTAGTTTCCTTCCAAATTAAACAGAATTATCATATGATCCAGCAATTCTCCTTCCAGGTATATACCCAAAAGAATTGAAAGCAGGGACTTAAACAGATATTTGTATACTCATTTTTATAACAGCTTTATTCCTAACAATGAAAAGTGGAAACTACCCAAATGTCCACTGATGATGAATAAACAAAATGTGGTATATAGGTACAATGGAATATTATTCAGTCTTAAAAAAGAATGGAATTGTGCTACATGCTACAACATAGTCAAACCTTGAAAACACATGAAGTGAAATAAGCCAGTCACAAAGGGACAACTACTGTATGGTTCCACTTGCATGAAGTAACTAGAATACTCAAATACATGGTAGAAAGTAGAACGTAGAATAACAGTTTCCTGGAGTTTAGAAGAGAAGAGAATGAGGAGCTATCATTTAATAAGCACAGTTTTTCTGTTATGAATAACAGGAGAAATCTTGAAAATTAACAAATATGTGGAAATTAAACAATATGCTACTGAACAACCAATGGGTCAAAGAAGAAATCAGAAGCGAAATTTTAAGATGTGTTGAAGAAAACAAAAATGGTACTACAACAAAACTGATAGAAGGCAGTAAAAGCAGATTTAAGAGGGAAATGCATAGCAATAAATGCCTACAACAAAAAAGAACAAACTAAGCTTACAGTTATCAGGAGGAAATACATAACAAACAGCAGAAATAAATGAAATAAAGATTAAAAAAATTTAAAAATCAACAAAATCAAATCAATCATTGGTTTTTTTGAAAATATAAAATCAAAACCTTAGCTATACTAAGAATAAAGAAAGCTAAAATAAAATCAGAAACAAAAGAGGAGACATTACAGCTGATACCACAGAAATACAAAGCATTGTAAGAGATTGGTATGAACAGTTACATGCCAATGGATTGGATAACGTAGAATAAATGGAGAAATCCCTAGACACATATAGCCTACCAACAGTGGATCAAGGAAAAATGCAAAATCTAAACAGACCAATAACAAATAAAGAGATTCAATAAAAAATTAAAAGTTTCCCATCAAAAAAAATTCCAGGACCTGATGCCTTCACCAGTCAATTCTACCAAACATTTCAAGGAAAACTAATACCAATCCTTCTTAAACTCTTCCGAAAATAGAAAAGGAGGGAATACGTGTAAATCTTTCTTTCCTTCTTTCTTTCTTTTGGCAGGGTCTTACACTGTCTCCTAGGCTGGAGTGCAGTGGCAAGATCTTGGCTCACTGCTGCCTCTGCCTTCTGGGTTCAAGTGATTCTCCTGCCTCAGTCTCCCGAGTAGCTGGGATTACAGGTGCCTGCCACTGTGCCCAGCTAATTTTTGTATTTTCAGTAGAGACAGGGTTTCATCGTGTTGGCCAGGCTGGTCTCAAACTCCTGACCTCAAGTGATCTGGCCACCTTGGCCTCCCAAAGTGCTGAGATTACAGGCATGAGCCACTGCACCTGGCCCTAAAGCTTTTTAATGAGGTCAACATTACCTTGACATCAAAGCCAGACCTGGACATTACAAGAAAAGAAAATTACAAGCCATTATCTCAGAAGAACACAGATGTAAAAATCTCCAACAAAATACTAGCAAACTAAAGTCAACAGCACATTAAAAGAATGATTTACTATGATTAAGTGAGACTTATCCTATGGATGCAAGGATGTTTCAACATATGCAAATCTACAGATGTGACATACCACATTAACAGAATTATGGACAAAAATCATATCATCTTGTTAGATGCAGAAAAACATTCAACCAAATTTAATGTCCTTTCATGATAAAAAACTTGCAACAAATTAGGTATAGAAGGAATGTACCTCAACACAATAAAGGCATATATGACAAGCCTATAGATGATATTATATTCAATGGTAAGGTTGAAAGCTTTTTTTCTTAGACGAGAATGCCCATTCTCACTATGTCTATTCAATACAGTACCAGAAGTCTTTGCCAGAGCAATAAAGGAAGATAAGTAAAAGGCATCCAAACAGGAAGGGAAACAGTGAAATTGTTGCTGTTTGCTGATGATGTAATCTTGCATATATAAAACCCTAAAGGCCCCCCAAAAAATCTGTTAGAACTAATAAATGGATACATTAAAGTTACAGGATGCCAAATCAATATAAAAACTATTAGCATTTCTGGCCAGGTGTGGTTGCTCATGCCTGTAATCCCAGCACTTTGTGAGGCTGAGGTGGGTAAATCACTTGAAGCCAGGTGTTCGAGACCAGTCTGGCCAACATGATGAAAGCTCATCTCTACTAAAAATACAAAAATTAGCTGGGCAAGGTGTTGGGCACCTCTAGTCCTAGCTACTCAGGAGACTGAGGCAGGAGAATTGCTTGAACCCAGGAGGCAGAAATTGCAGTGAGCCAAGATCGCACCACTGTACTCCAGCCTGGCAACACAGCAAGACTCTGTTTAAAAAAAAAAAAAAAAAAGGAAAAAGAAAAAAACTGGAGGCATCACATTACCTGACTTCAAACTATATTGCAAAGCCATTGTAATCAAAACAGCATGGTACTGGCATAAAAATAGACATTGACCAATGGAGAACTCAAAAATGAATCCACACGTTTACAGTCAATTGATTTTTGACAAAGGGGCCAAGAACACACAATGGGGGAAAGGACAGTCTCTTCAATAATGGGTGCTGGGAAACAGGATATCCACATACAGAAGAATGAAATTGGCCCCTTATTCCTCTCCGTCTATAAAAATCAACTAAAAATGGATTAAAGACTTAAATATAAGACCTGAAATTGTGAATATATGATACAAGAAGAAAACACAGGGGGGAAAACTACACACTGTTGGTCCAAGCAGTGAATTTTTGGATTTAATCCCCGAAGCTCAGGCAACAAAAGCAAGAATAGACAAATAAGATTGCATCAAACTAAAATGCTTCTGCACAGCAAAGGAAACAGTTAACAAAGTGAAGAGACAATCTGGGACAAAATATTTGCAAGCCGTACACTTGACATGGCATTACTACTTAAAATATATATGGAACTCAAATAACAGTAGTAAGAAAACAACACAATTCTAGAATTAGCAAAGATAATCAGCACTTTGGTAGATAAAGGAGGGAGGATCAGTTGAGACAAGGAGCTCAGGCCCAGCTGGGGCAACATGGGGAAACCCTGTAAAAATACAAAAATTAGCTGGGCATGGTGGAGCCAGCCTATAGTCTCAGCTACTCCAGAGGCTGAGGCATGAAAATTACTTGAACCCAGGAGGTGGAGGTTGCAGTGAGCCAAGATTGTGTCACTGCATTCCAGCCTCGTTGACGGAGGGAGACTTCGTCTCCAAAAAAAAAAAAAAAACAAAAAAAGGAAATTCATCTGGTGGTCTTGAATGCATATGTAGTAAAAAAAAAAAAACAAAGTGTATTTGTGTATGATGTGAATTGGTTTTGCCTAATATAGCCATCAGCAAATTTTCCATGACTTAGAAGATACTTCCTTAATATTCTATATATGTATTCTAAATTGACATTTTATTAAACTTTTCAGTGAAGCATATAATACCATTTGTGCTGGGAAGTAGGAAAAAGTAGGTCACTTTGCTTTATTCTTCAAAACTAATTAACTGTAGAGTTCATGAACAATGGAATACTTGGAAGTGCTACATGTCAATGAATTTTCCAAATGCATATTAAAGTGTACTATCATGTTAATTTTCTTTTCTTTTTGTGTAGGATCCCAATGAAGATACAGAATGGAATGACATTTTAAGAGACTTTGGCATTCTACCTCCTAAGGAAGAGCCAAAAGATGAAATTGAAGAAATGGTTTTACGTTTACAGAAAGAAGCAATGGGTATAGTTGTACATTTGCTGGGCTGGATGATGGGATTAATACAGTTAAGGCAGTAGTAAGGTATTTCATGAACATAGTAGGAGAGAAGACATTAGAAATCATTTAGTATAAACCCCACCTATTTTCAGTATTTGGATGGGACACCTAAAATGACTAATTTACATGTTGAAAATCACATGCTAGGTAATAACAGAGCTGACGTATCCTGGTGTGTAACCTAGTAAGCTTTCTTCTCCCACCATGTCCCTTTACCTTGTGATTACCATCTATTGTGATCATTCTTTATAGTATGTATTATTTATCAAGATTTCTGGGTACTTGAGGGAAATCTAAATTTATGGAATCTAATTGGTTTTCATACCTAGTTTTAAATGTAGCCTGTCAGTTCTGTGAACCTTGAGGAAGTAATACTTTAATGTTATACTTTCTATAATATGCATAGGTTTTTTTATTGGTGGCTGGCTGCTTTATGTTTGTTTAAAGATACTCTTTTTTTTTTTTTTTTTTGAGACAGAGTCTCATTTTGTTGCCCAGTGTATAATTCAGCGGCATAATTTCTGCTCTCTGCAACCTCTGCCTTTCAGGTTCAAGTGATACTCCTGCTTCAATCTCCTGAGTAGCTGAGATTACAGGTGCCTACCACCACACCTGACTAATTTTTGTATTTTTAGTAGAGATGAGGTTTCACCATCTTGGCCAGGCTGGTCTTGAACTCCTGACCTCAAGTGATCTGCCCACCTCGGCCTCCCAAAGTGCTAGGATTACTGGTGTGAGCCATCATGCCTGGCTGTCTAAAGATACTCTTAATTTCCTTTATCTAAGACAGTTTTTTCTAGACATTAAAAAATTAAAAAATATAAAAAAATTTTAAACAGTTTGATGATCTATAATTTATGTTGTTTTAGTTAAACCATTTGAAAAGATGACTCTTGCACAGCTGAAGGAAGCTGAAGATGAATTTGATGAAGAAGATATGCAGGCTATTGAAACATATAGGTACAGTGACTCATTTGAGTTAGTTATAAATTTTTGAATGAAGTATTAGAATAAAACTAAGATTTGTTGAGTAGATTTTACAAAGAACAACACTAATTTATAAGTAACATTTTGAAACTCACTTTATATAAGGTGAAATTGTATTACATCATTTTTTCTTAATAGTTTGCTTTTAGTAGAAAATTATCCAATGATATATAACTTCAAGCCACATATTATTAAAGCGGAAAATAGCAATAAGAGGCCAATGAAAAGATGGCCATGATTTTCCTTCTGGAATGATGTCTGTCAAAGGTGTCTGTCATTTCATGAAGAATTAATTACCATTCTTAAACAAATTATTTTAGAAATTAGAACAGATTCATACATTTCCCAACTTGTTTCCCAACTAAAATAATCTCCAGCACAAAGACAGCCTACAACAATTAAAACAAAAACAAAAACCCTGGCAAAGGAGGAGAACCTTATTTCCAAAATTACCACATTATAGGATTCAAATGTCTAGTTTTCAACAAAAATTACAAGGCACACACAGGAAGAAAGTTGTCTGTTCAAAGGAACAAGATATACTGAGAGAAAATGTACCTGAGGAAGCCCAGAAGTCAGACTTGCTAGACAAAGACTTTAAGACATCTTACAGATGCTTAAAGAGCTAAAAAGACAGGAATATAATATATGATCAAAAAGAGAATAGCAATAATGAAATAGAAGTTATAAACAGGAATAAGATATATTTTGGAACTGTGATAATAAGAAATATATATTTGGTCTTTGTCCCCAGTTCCTGACATAGACATACTTGTAGTTTTAGGATGAGGGCTGGTTCCCAGAAGAAACAATCATGTGGTTAGAAGATTAGGTCTTTTAACACTTTTCCCTGCTCTCTGGAGATGGGAGAGATCAGAGGGCAGAGGGCCTAGAGATTGAGTTAATCACCAGTGGCCAATGATTCAATCAATCATGCCTATCTAATAAAAATTCCATAAAAACCACTAAATGATGGTGTTGTGGTCTGAATGTTTGCGTCCGCCCCCCCCCCCCAAATTCATATATCAAAATTTAATCCATGAAAGGTGATGGCATTAACAGGTAAAGCCTTAGGGAGGTGATTAGGTCATGAGAGCTCTCCACTCATGCATGGGATTAGTGCTCTTATAAAAGAGGCCTGAGAAGGCCAGGTGCAGTGTCTCATGCCTGTAATCCCAGCATTTTGGGAGGCCAAGACAGACAGATCACTTGAGGTCAGGAGTTCGAGATCAGCCTGGCCAAAATGGTGAAACTCCGCCTCTACTAAAATACAAAAATTTGTCGGGCATAG
>PVKV010019043.1:0-16463 GCA_004027835.1 Alouatta palliata
AGCTAATTTGGGTTTGGATGGAAGGGGCTGAGGGGACTTTGGGGATCCCTTCTTTCAGCCCCAGGGATCTTTGGTTTCTGGGGGTTGTGTCTGGTACCATCATGCCAAGTCTCTGAAGGGAGCCTGGTGGGTGAAATGACAGGGGTCAGAGCCTGTTCCCTGTCCTGCTCCATCCGTCTGGGTCACCGGGATCTCGAAGGGGCTCCTGGCCCGCCCCCGTCTGCCCAGCTTGCCTTGTTTTCTCGTTTCTTCTCGGGCTCCAGCTGCTGAGCTATCGATTCCTGGAGCTGGTTATTCAGAGCTTGGAAAATTGAAATAGATTTTCCGAGGCGCCACAGAGGGTACAGCTGGGCTTCTTGCTCCATATCCCTGTGTGTGGTGTGGCCAGAAGAGGGCCTGGGGAGAGGCTGCCTCTGCGGCGCATGCATCCCTGCCTCCAGGCTCCTCTTCCTTCTTGGGTTATTACTCCAGGTAGCTATTGCCCTGTGGCCAGCTCCATAAAAGCAGCCTTCACCCTGCTGGCCCTTGCTGGGGTTAACTGGCAGAGGTGGCGCGGTCTTGGGTGGGACCAGCATTGTCTGGCTGGCAGGTGGAAAAAGGGCTTTTGGCCCCAGGACATCTCAGGCATGGATCACAGGTGGGCGGCTGTGCCTTCGGTGGCTCTGCTGGCTGTGGGGGCTGGCTAGTGCCTCCTCTTGGTGTGGGGGGGGGACAGTACAGGGGCTCCTCCCAAGAGGCCACATTTCCGTGGGTCATGGACACATTTCTGAGGGGCAGCACGGCGGTCAGAGCCGCCTCCGGTCAGAGCTGTTGTCTGGTTTTTGCCTCACTTGCTGTGTGATTTTGAGCAAGGAGTTCACCTCTGCAAGCCTCAGGCATCTCATCTGAAAAGGGGTGATGGTAGAAATGACCCTTTCCTTATTGGGCAACTGAGAGCTCAGTGAGACGATGGCAGAAAGTGGCCCTCGGTGGTGGCAGTGGTTGGCTATGGTCACTGCTGTTTTTCAGGGCCTGGAGTGAGGAAGAAGATCAAAGGTTCCAAAGATGGGAAGAAAAAGGGCAAAGGGAAAAAGATGGCCGGGCTCAAGTTCCGCTTTGGAGGGATCGGCAACAAGAGGAAGAAAGGCTCCTCGGTGAGTGTGTGCGTGTGTGCTCGTGTGTGTGCACATGTGTGTGCACGTGTGCGTGTGCTCGTGTGTGCTCGTGTGTGTGCGTACATGTGTGTGCTTGTGTGCTCATGTGTGCACGTGTGTGCTCGTGTTGCATATGCGCATGTGTGCTTGTGTGTGTGCCTACACACGTATGCTCATGTCTGTGTGCTAGTGTGCGTGTGTGCACGTGTGTGCTCATGTTGCATATGTGCACATGTGTGCTTGTGTGTGCATACATGTATGTGCGCATGTGTGTGCGCTAGTATGCGTGTGTGCACGTGTGCACATTTGCATGTGCATGTGCGCATGTGTGAGTGTGTGTGTGCTTGTGTGTGCGTTTGCATGCATGTGTGTCTGCACATGAGCACGCAGGGACTAAGGGGGAACTTCAGGTCATTATGAACTAGCTGAGGCAGGTCGTACCCTCCTCCACTTTCCTCTATCCTACATGCAGGTGTGCTGGGGCTCAGTTTCTCCGTTTGTGTGGTGAGAGGTTTAGACTGAATCCTTCCAAGGGCCCTGTTAGCTTGGACTCTGGGCAGGAGTGCTCCCCTGGCTCACTCTCCTGAGCTGGGAGCTCAGTCCTGGCTCCTGTTGTCCATAGCACAGCTCCATTTGGGCAGCAGGTGGAGGAATCTGTCCTGGTGAGGCCTGGCTGCTGCTGTCTCCTCTCGTGGGGAGTAGCTTCATGGGGGCTGGAGCCTAGAGAAGTGGCATGTGGGCAGGATCAGGCTGGCTGGAGCCCCAGTTATCTACCCCTGTCCTCAGGGGCAGCTCTGGGCCCAGGCTCAGATGCTAAGCCCAGGTCTCACTCAGCCTTGGGGTCCCCCTTTCTCTGCGAGTGTGGGGGGCATTCGCCCTCCTCACCCTCGTGGGTAGCTGCCTCCCTTGCTCACCCCAGCCCTGCAGTGGGGTGGAGTTGGAAGCTCTTTCCCTGGCCCTTGGCAGAAGCCAGTGTCAGGTCTGGAGAGGAGCATGGAGAGAAGGATTGGCCCACCCTGGAGCTGACCGTCCAGTTCAGTTTAGCAGGTATTTGTTGAGCACCTACTGTGTGCCAGGCCCTCTGCTCAGCCGTGGTGGGCCCTGGTCCTGTGGCATTTGTCACCTGGCAGACATGTTCGCTGGTGGAGAGCCTGTGATGTACTAGTCAGACAGGACAGGCCAGACCTGGCACACAAGCAGCCACAATAGGTCCAGTAAATGAGAGATCTAGGAAGACTCCTTGGAGGAGGTGTCCCTAGTGCTGCCTCTTGAAGGATGTTTAGGAGTTTGGTAGGACAGAGCGCAGGGCTTGGGGAGCTGTTCGGAGGTGGAAATTGTGGGAAGTGTCTGAGGCTGGAGAGTAGGACTCTGGGAGGGTGGTAGGACATCAGGCTGGACGAGTGGGCTGTAATGTCAGGTTTCAGCTGTGTCGGGGGCTGAGGTGAATCACAGAGAGCACTGTGTCTACGGAGCCTCTTCTGTGCTTTGTCCCACCCCACACCGCCAAGGCCAGTGGAGCCTCATGAGGCCCTGGGATCACAGGACCCTGTCCTCCCATGCAGAGTGAAGAAGACGAGAGGGAGGAGTCGGACTTTGACAGTGCCAGCATCCACAGTGCCTCCGTGCGCTCCGAGAGCTCTGCAGCCCTGGGCAAGAGGAGCAAGAGGAGGCGCAAGAAGAAGAGGAGTAGTAGGACTCCCCTTCCGGAGGGTTCCTGGTTTGCTGGGTGGATGTCGGAGGGCACAAGTAGAATCCTGTCTGGAGGGTTCTCAGCCTGTCGGGTGGATGTGCGGGGCATGGAATCTCCCTGTGGGAAGCAGGAGAAGGGCATCCTCATGTCTTGGCCAGGTGGGGCTCTGTGTTTTCCACACAACCCTGGTCTCTACTGTCTGGGGAAGGGCATCCTGTCCCAGTGAGGAAACAATAAGGAACCTATGGTGGGAGCTGTCCCCGGGCATTTGCATTAGCAGGTGTGGTGACTGGAGAGGAAAGTACTTCATCCCATCTCCACCCTCCCATTCAGTCACCCCCACCCACTTAACACCCATCTGTCCCCTCACCCCCTTCCCATCCCTCCCCCTCCCTCCTTCCCGCAGTCACTTCCTTTTCATCCATCCATCATCCATTTGTCCATTCATCCATCCATCCATCTGTCATCCATCATCCATTCATCCATCATCCATCCATTTGTCCATCCATTATCCATCCATCCATCCATCATCCATCCATTTGTCCATCTGTTCATCCACCCATCTCTCCATCCATCCATCCATTTGTCCATCCATCCATCCATTTGTTCATTCATCCATCCATCCATTTGTTCAGCCATCCATCCATCATCCATTCATTTGTCCATTCATCATCCATCCATTTGTCCATCCATTATCCATCCATCCATCCATCATCCATCCATTTGTCCATCCATTCATCTACCCATCTCTCCATCCATCCATCCATCCGTCCATCCATTCCTTTGTCTATCTGTCCATCCATCCATTTGTCCATCCATTTGTCCACCCTTCCATCCATCCATCCATCTTTCTACCCATCCACCTCCTACCCTTCCTTCCTTCCTTCCTTTCCTTTTATCCATCTTCTATCTCTTCACCCTTTTACTACCTCACCCATCAGGCCATCCACCCATCCACCTATCCATCCACCATTTATTAGGCATCTACTCTGTGCCTGCCTGGCCTGGGGTGGTGCAGGTGGTTGTGTGCTGCGAGTTCCATGACTGCCCCTCCCCCACCCTAGTTGATGATGGTGACGGCTATGAGACGGACCACCAGGATTACTGTGAAGTGTGCCAGCAGGGTGGGGAGATCATTCTGTGCGACACCTGCCCACGGGCCTACCATCTCGTGTGCCTGGACCCAGAGCTGGAGAAGGCTCCCGAGGGCAAGTGGAGCTGCCCCCACTGTGTAAGCCCTGACAGAGCCCCGGGCTGGGGGCGGGGCCGTGCCTGCTCCCACACCCCTGTGTTCTCTTGTGGGGGCAGAATGCCGGGAGGTGCTGTGGGGGAGGGAGGGAGTCGGGGCCCTGGCGGAGGGGGTACCCGGTCCAGGGTGCCTCCACCCGGCCTCCTCCCCCAGGAGAAGGAGGGGATCCAGTGGGAGCCGAAGGACGACGACGACGAAGAGGAGGAGGGCGGCTGTGAGGAGGAGGAGGACGACCACATGGAGTTCTGCCGCGTGTGCAAGGACGGGGGCGAGCTGCTCTGCTGCGACGCCTGCCCCTCCTCCTACCACCTGCACTGCCTCAACCCGCCGCTGCCCGAGATCCCAAACGGTGAATGGCTCTGCCCGCGCTGTACTGTGAGTGTTCCGCCCGCTCCGCGCCCGACGCCCCGCCCCACCCCAGGAACAGGCCCCGCCCCCAGAGGAAGGCCTGTCCTCCTCGATAGGCCCCGCCCCCGCCGGCTCCGGCCACGCCCCGGCAGCCGATCCCGCAAAGCCCCGCCCGCGCCACTCGAGACCCCGCCTATTCTAGGCGCTCCGCCCCACCCCCTCGCTGCTCCGCGTCTGACTCCCTTAGAGACCGGAGGCTTGAATGTTAGGAAAAGGCAGACAGATGTGATCATGCCAACGCCACGACCACTGTTCAGTGACCACGTACTCTGCAAGGGCTCCACATCCATCACAGTGTCCTTTAACATTACTGGGTGTTCTGGCACCAGGCATTTTTTATTATTTCCTTTTTAGATGAGAAAACAGGCTCAGGGAAGCAGAGTGACCTGCCTAAGGCCACACAAGGGCAGAACTGTCCGTTCAGATTCAGGTCCCTGGAGCCACCCCAGCCAGACCTGGCTCCTGTTCCGAGGCTGGGGTAGGGAGAGGGTAGGAGGCTCTTAGGGCCGGAGCCTCAGTTTCTGCAGGAAGAGGGGCACCCCCATCCCTCGATCCCCAATCACAGTAGACACTGAAAAGCCCCTTGCTCTGAGCTGTCTGCCCTGCCTGCTGCAGTGCCGGATCCCCACCCCCCAGGTCCTGGGCTGGGCCGCTGTTGGCCCTGGGCCGTCCCGTGGGCATCTGGGCTTGTGTTGTGTGTGTGTGTATGTGTGTGCGTGCATCTGTGCACATGCCTGTTCGTCCCTGTGTGGGGAGGACCCTTCTGAGGGGTTCAGCCTTCTGTGCTTTCCTACGACTGATGGAAGGCCCTGGGGATGGGAGCAGGAGTGAGTTCCTCCAGCTCCTCTGCAGGGGTGGGATGGGGGTGGGAGGGTCCACGGCCTGGGTAGGAAGGGTCCCCTCTTCCACTCTCTCCAGAGCCAGTGGAGGAGCCTCTCCTGCCTCCCACCTCCTCTTCCTCCTTCTGCCTCTCGGCCTTTGCTGTCACCAAGGCCAAAGGGAGGCTTGCTGTGTGGTGTACATACACCTCCAGAATGCCTTCAGGTGTGAGGAGGAGCCACAATCCTGGTAGGTGGAGGAAGGGGTGGGCCATTGCACAGATGAGAAAGCAGGCTCTGGAGGCTTGGACGAGTTTCCGTATACAGGTAGTAGCAGAGCTGGGACCTGCTGTCCCCAACAGAGCTGTCTCCCTGAATCTGTCACCTCCGACCCTGTCCAGCCAGGCTCAGTACCACCTCCTTGGAGGGCCAAGGCTGCTCCCACGCCTCTCAGGGCACAGATGGTGGGGTTTGTGACTGTTGCATTTCTCGCCTTTGCCAGCCAGCAGCTGTCACCCTAGCATCCGTCAGGGCCCCTGCAGTGTCTCTGGGCTGCCAGAGACCCGGCCTCATTGTCCCAGCCCAGACGCACTGTGCCTGGGTGCAGCCCTGCCCCGGGTGAGAGATGGTGGATGTGGCTGCCGTGTCCTTGAGCTCCAGGCATGGGGCTCGTGCTCCCTGGGTGCTGTGGGTCACGCAATGACGTGACCTCTTTTCAGGGGACAGTGGGCAGACTTAAGGTAGGGGAAGTCCAGAATCTCAGCTTCTGCTCCCTGCTCTGCTGTCCCTTGCTGAGTGGGCCTCAGTTTCCCCCTTTGCCCTATGCACGTGGCAGTCTCACCTACCCTGGCTCAGATATTCTGGGTGCTGATAAGTTCACCATTGAGTGAAAGGGCCACCTGGACTCACCGACCCGCACTGCCCGTGTCCTGCGTGCATGGCCCGCGCGGCTCCCGAGGACGGATGGTTGTTATGCCATCACTGTGGTGCTGTCCTGACTTGGGGACGGTGCCACTGATGGGAGGGAAGCTGCATGGCAGCCTGCTGTCATGGAAGCCTCAGGGTGGGGCCTTGCAGCTGAGCCCCACCTTGGGGACCCTTCTCTGTCCACAGTGCCCCCCACTGAAGGGCAAGGTCCAGCGGATTCTGCACTGGAGGTGGACGGAGCCCCCTGCCCCCTTCATGGTGGGGCTGCCGGGGCCTGACGTGGAGCCGAGCCTCCCTCCACCCAAGCCCCTGGAGGGCATCCCCGAGAGAGAATTCTTTGTCAAGTGGGCAGGGCTATCCTACTGGCACTGCTCCTGGGTAAAGGAGCTACAGGTGAGTGCCGGGCAGGGTGGCTGGGCCAAGGCCCACGACCTGGTGAGCCCTGGACCCTCCAGGGCTGGCAGGAAAGGGCGAAGCGCCTCTGACTGAGGGGTGCTGTTGGGAGTTGGGCGACTGCTAAGGTGGAGGATTGTCTTGCCTGGGACCTGGGCTGGGGCTAGGGGAGCTGGGTAGGGAGACACAGGGGGCCACGGCCCCTCTCCCTTCTGTGACTTGTGCCCTCTCTGTGAGCAGCTGGAGCTGTACCACACGGTGATGTATCGCAACTACCAAAGGAAGAATGACATGGACGAGCCGCCACCCTTTGACTATGGCTCTGGGGATGAGGATGGCAAGAGCGAGAAGAGGAAGAGCAAGGACGCCCTCTATGCCAAGATGGAGGAGCGCTTCTACCGCTATGGCATCAAGGCAGAGTGGATGATGATTCACCGGGTCCTGAACCATAGGTGTGTGCCTGCAGACGGCCGCCCTGCCCATTGCTGGGGCCGGGCCGCGTCAGCTCCTTTGCTCTGTAAAATGGGTGCAGGGCAGGGCGCCAGGGTCCTTGCTTTGGGGCTGCCATGCAGAACCACATGTGGGCATGGCAGGGGCACAAGGAAGGGGCCCAGGGCTCCTGCTGCTGGAGATCTGCCTGACCTGCTGGAGGGGCTGTCCGTGCACCTCGGCACACTCATACACACGTGTTCACACCCATGGTGCGTCAGGACTCTCATGCAGGAGAGTTCTAGGACGCGGGAGGCCTGAGGTGTGGGGGGTTTGTCCACATTTCCCCCACGTTTGTAACAGCAGCTGGCACTACTGAGCACGCCTACCCCAGGAGGGAGGTGTCTTATTTTCACCTGTTTCCCTGATGTGAGAATAGGCATGGCAAGGTTAAGTCACTTGCCAGAATCACACCGCCATGGGCAGAGCTGGGATTTGAACCCCACTGAGCTTTCTGATGGCAGAACCGACTTTCTTAGCCCCTGCTGCACCCGCCAGTGCCCCAGCAGCAAGTCTTCCTGGAGCAGTCTGGAAATTTCCTGGGACGCCTTAGCAATGAGTCTGCTGCAGGGAGCCTGAGGCAGGAGGCCCGCGGGCCTTGGTTTTGACTTGGTGGATGGGGGGATCTCCTACCGATTCTCAGGTTTAGGTGCTTGAGAACTGGTGGTGGCTGACAGATGGGCCTTGGGTGGGGCCCAGAGTACCTGCTGTGTGCTGACAGCTTGGAGCTTGTGCTCCCCACCCCGGTGACCCTGTGGCCTCTGACTTTGAGGGGCTTAGGATCTGGTGGCCTCTGCCACTCAGTGCTTCTGGCTTCAGGCAGCTGTTGGGTGGAGCAGAGGTTAAGAGCCTGAGCCAGATGTTCAGATTTCAATCCTGGCTCTTGACCACTGGGCTTTGAAGCCCTTGCGGGGAACAGGCTGGTGTGAGGATGATGGGAGCTTGCCCAAGGCTCCTGTAGGTGATCTTCAGTAGGAGGGGTGCGGAATTTTAAAAAGCTGCCCCCTTCAACTCTGGAACCCTTTCTTTTCCTCCCCATTCCTCCTGAGAATGGCCCTTCAAGCGTCAGCTCCTATGAGAACCTGAGCCCAGCAGCGAACTGGCCCACGGTTTTCTACCTTTACTAAATTGCATGCTAAAAATATACATAGTAATTTTTCTCTCTGCCCCAAAATGGGACAGGTGAATTCCCCCCAGATTTATTTCTGCAATCTGCAAAACAATAAATCATGTATTGGAAAACAAACAAATATCGGTTTCCATGGTAACTGGGGATTGGTCTTTCTCTTGGCTCACTGCAACCTCCGCCTCTCAGGTTCAAGCAATTCTCTGGCCTCAGCCTCCCGAGTAAGTGGGACTACAGGCGTGCGCCAGCACACCCAGCTAATTTTTGTATTTTTAGTAGAGACAGAGTTTCACCATGTTGGCCAGGCTGGTCTCGATCTCTTGACCTTGTTATCTGCCTGCCTTGGCCTCCCAAAATGCTGGGATTACAGGCATGCTTTCTCTTAATGGCCCCCAGGCCCAAAGCAGCCGCTGCTCACCTGGTCTGTGCACCTGGGCACTGCTGTGTCGGGGATCCATGCCCTGCCCCAGCCCTGCACACTCCTCTGGCCTGGTTGCCTTAGCCTGGGTGGGGTGGGAGGCCCTGAGGCCCCTCCCAGTGGCCAGAATCAAGCTGTGTGCTGCCGGGCTTGGTCACTGGGTCCCTGTGTCCCCAGAAGAGACGGCCTCACCTGCAGGAATTGCATCCTTATCTACTTTGCAGAGACGGCTCCTCAGCCTACATGGGCACTGCAGGAGTCCTCCGGGTATTTTAAGTTAGAAAACTGATTCCATGGGCAGGAAAGAGAACTTTCCAACTTAGAAATCCACAACTCCTGTGAAAATCCAGACCCCATGCCAAATGGGATTCATCCCTGCCACAGGCTGCAAAGGATGCTGGAGGCTGGCTCGTTGCTCCTCCGTTAGCTGGCTTCAGTGTCCCTCTCGGTCTCTGTCACGTCTCCCTCTCATTCACCGTGTGGCCTCAGGCAAGCCGCTGCGCCTCCCTGGAGCTCTGCCCTCGTAGCCTCCTCCTGGCTGGGCCCAGGATCCAAGGGCGCCCTGGGTGTGAGCGGCTCTGCATCCTGGGAGGTGCCCTTCATCGAACCCATGTGGTGGCCACTGCCCTGAGCGACCCAGATCTGTTCACTGTGTTGCAGCTTTGACAAAAAGGGGGATGTGCACTACCTGATCAAGTGGAAAGACCTTCCCTATGACCAGTGCACCTGGGAGATCGATGACATCGACATCCCCTACTACGACAACCTCAAGCAGGCCTACTGGGGCCACAGGTGGGCCGCGGGGATCCGGCTGCTGGGCACAGGCTGCCGGGGCCTGCTCCTGGGCTGTGCCCTGCTCACCTGCGTCCAATGCCTTTTCCCAGGGAGCTGATGCTGGGAGAAGACAGCAGGCTGCCCAAGAGGCTGATCAAGAAGGGCAAGAAGCTGAGGGACGACAAGCAGGAAAAGCCTCCGGACACGCCCATTGTCGATGTGAGTGGGGCAGCAGTGGGTGAGGTTGCCAGGGCCTGCCCACCCCAGCCTTGAATATGCAGTGGGGGTGTGTTCTCAAAAGGATGTTTTCTTGGGCCCTCATGGCTTATGCACACAGCATCGTGCCCGTGTAGGCTAGGACAGCTGGAAGGTCCCTCCCAGCACCGCAGCAGACATGCTACTTACACACCACTCTCAGCTGGGAGGAGACCCAGGGCAATTCACTCAGCAGAGCTCCCTGGGTGTCCGATAGTGCCTGGCCCTGGGTTGCCCTCAGCAGAAGAGAGGTAGTGAGCCCTGGGCAGCTGTTTCAGAAGACACATTGTCTTCTAGCGGCCTGTGGCAGGTATCCACAGAACTCAGAGGGCCTGGCCTGGGACTGTCCCGCACCTGTCAGATGCTGGGGAAAAGCAGGTGGGTCTGGTCCATGGGGAGGACTGCATGGGGGCCATGACCTTGAGTAGTATCAAGAGGCAGATGGGCCAGGCACGGTGGCTCATGCCTGTAGTCCCAGCACTGTGGGGGGTGGGAGAACCGCCTGAACCCAGAAGTTTGAGACAACATAGTGAGATCCCACCTCTGCAAAAAGTTAAAAAAATAGCCAGGCATAGTGGTGTTCCTGTGGTCCCAGCTACTAGGGAGGCTGAGGTAGGAGAATCCCTTGAGCCCAGGAAATTGAGGCTGCAGTGAGCCATGATCGTGGCACTGCACTCCAGCCTGGGCAACAGAGACTCTGTCTCAAAAAAAAAAAAAAGCAAACGTCTGGATCAGGTGGAGGAGCCAGTTACTGGGGGCATTGAGAGTGCCCCAGATAGACATTTGTTTTTGTTGTTCACCCAACGGATAGTGAAGAAGTGACCACATGTCTCAGGCACTGTATGGGGCTCTAGAGGAGGCAGTGAACAGGACCAAGGTAGCGATGACAACCTGGGCTCAAAGGCAGAGAATTCAGTAGTTGGGAAATTTCCCTGAGAAGGAGAAGTACAGGGCCACCATGGGAAGACATTGTGGGAACACTTCAGCCAGGGTGGGGGTCAGGGAGAGCTTCCTGGAGGAAGAGGCATTCCATCCAAGATATGAAGAAGAGTTAGAAAGACAGGGAAGGGTGGGAAGAGTGTTCCAGGCAGAAGGAATTGCACGTGCAGAGGCCTCTAGGGTGGACTCTGGTGGCCCAGGATCTGGGATGTGTCTGAACCGCTGCCTCTCCTGCAGCCCACGGTCAAGTTCGACAAGCAGCCGTGGTACATCGACTCCACAGGCGGCACGCTGCACCCGTACCAGCTGGAGGGCCTCAACTGGCTGCGATTCTCCTGGGCCCAGGGGACTGACACCATCCTGGCCGATGAGATGGGTTTGGGCAAGACGGTGCAGACCATCGTGTTCCTCTACTCCCTGTACAAGGAGGTGGGCAGGTGGGGTGGGCGGCCAGGAGGTGGGGGCCGGTCCTGGCCAGGGTGGGTGGTCTCATGGCATTGGCCCCTCTCTCCAGGGCCATTCCAAGGGGCCCTACCTGGTGAGTGCGCCCCTCTCAACCATCATCAACTGGGAACGCGAGTTTGAGATGTGGGCGCCCGACTTCTACGTGGTCACCTACACGGGGGACAAGGAAAGCCGCTCTGTGATCCGGGAGAACGAGTTTTCCTTTGAGGATAATGCCATTCGGAGCGGGAAGAAGGTGTTCCGCATGAAGGTGGGGGCTCGCCATCCTTGGAAGGACGGTAGGGAGGCCCTGGGTCTGGTTTGGGGACCACAGGTGCCCTGCACTCCTTTGGGGTCCCTCAGCCCGGGAGGGCTACTGAGGCTGGCAGACTCTGAAGGGCTTGTCCTAGAGGCAGAATTGCCACCATGTCAGTTTTCTGGGGCTCCTGTAACAAGTGTCACAAATGGAGTGGCTTCAAACAGCAGAAATGCATTCCGTCACAGTTCTGGAGGGCTTTCTGCCTCTGAAGGCTGTAGGGGAGGACTCTTCCTTCCTCCTTCCAGCTTCCTGGTGGCAGCAGACGTTCTTGGCCTACAGCTGTGTCACGTCAGTTTCTGCCTCTGTTAGCACATGGGGTTTTCCCCTTTGTGTCTCTCTTGTCCTAGAAAGATATCATTCATACTGGATTTAGGGCCCACCCCAATCCAGTATGACCTCGTCTTAGCTAATTATTATTTTATTTATTTTTCTGAGACAGGATCTCACTGTGTTACCCAGGCTGGAGTGCAGTGGGACCATCTCGACTCACTGCAGTCTCCACCTCCCGAGTTCAAGTGATTCTCCCACCTCAGCCGTACGAGTAGCTGGATCTCCAGGAGTACACCATCACGTCCGGCTAATTTTTGTATTTTTTGGTAGAGACAGGTTTCACTGTGTTGGCCAGGTTGGTCTTGAACTCCTGACCTCAAGTGATCTGCCCTTCTCAGCCTCCCAAAGTGCTGGGATGACAGGAGTGAGCCATTGCACCTGGCTCCAATTAGTTATTATTATTTTTTGAGATGGAATCTCACTCTGTCGCCCAGGCTGGAGTGCAGTATGGCACGATCTAAGGTTACTGCAACCTCCGCCTCCAGGTTCAAGCAATTTCCATGCCTCAGCTTTCAGAGTAGCTGGGATTACAGGCATGTGCCACCCTGCCCAGTGAATTTTTTGTATTTTAATAGAGACATTTGGTTTCCTTGTCCTCCACACCACCCTTCTTCTCCACACACAGCCCATGTTGTCCAGGCTGGTCTCGAACTCCTGAGCTTAGGCGATCTGCCTGCGTCAGCTTCCCAAAGTGTTAGGATTACAGGCGTGAGCCACCGCGCCCGGGCTGAGCCTCATTTCTAAACACTCTCCACATTGAGGAGCAAGGACTTGCAGCTGTTGGCCCCTGGAAAAGATGAGTGCTGCAGCCTTGGGGGCTGGTGGACCTTCTCACAGGCCCTTGGACTTGCCCATGTCGGTTTTCTCCACTGTCTCCTGGCAGCTGTGGTTCTTACGAGATGCTTGGCAACTGCTGAATGAGTGGATGAATCAGTGATCCCACAGGTGACTTTGTAGATGGATGAGGCCCTGGATCAGTTAGACACAAAAAGAACCTGCCCTGAGCCCACACTGGGATCCTGCCGTGTGCCAAGCACTTCGCTGATGTGGGACTTCTATTATATTTACTATTTAATTATTTTATTGTTAAAAGTTGTGGTAAAAAACACATGATGTAAAATTGACCATTTTAACCATTTTAAAGAGTACAGTTGAGCCGGGTGTGGTGGTGTGTACCTGTAGTCTTGGCTACTTGGGAGGCTGAGGCAAGAGGATTGCTTGAGCCTAGGAGTTCGAGGCTGTAGTGTGCTATGATTGCGTCTGTGAACAGCCATTATAATCTTGCCTGGGCAACATAGTGAGACTCTGTCTCTTAAAAAAAAAAAAAACAGCCGAGCGTGATGGCTCACGCCTGCAATCCCAGCACTTTGAGGCCGAGGCAGGTGGATTACCTGATGTCAGGAGTTTGAGACCAGCCTGTCCAACACGGTGAAACCCCATCTCTACTAAAAATACAAAAATTAGCTGGGTGTGGTGGCGCATGCCTGTAGTCCCAGCTACTCAGGACACTGAGGCAGGAGAATTGCTTGAACCTGGGAGGCGGAGGCTGCAGTGAGCCGAGATCACACCACTGCACTCCAGCCTGGGGGACAAGAGCGAAACTCCGTCCCAAAAAAACAAAACAAAACAAAAAAGCCCAACCAGAAAAAAAGAAAAAAACAGTTCAATAGTGTTAAGTACATTCACATTGTTTTTGTTTTGTTTTTTTGTCTTTCTTTTTTTCCCCAATAACCCCAGAGAATATACCAAGTAACATTGACATTGCTATGCAGCCAGTCTCTAGAAATCTTTTCATCTTGCAAAATGGAAACGCTGCCCCCATTAGACATGAGCATCCTCCGCCACCTCCAGCCCCTGCAGCCACCATTCCACTGTTTCTATGAGGCTGACCACTCTGGGTACTTCATATGAGTAGAATCAAGAAGCATTTGTCCTTTTGTGACTGGCTCATTTCACTGAGCAGAATGTCCTTGGGGTCCATGCATGTTGTAGCATGGGTCAGAATTTCCTTCCAGGGCTGGAGAACATTCCGTCACATGGACAGACCACGTTTTGTCTGTTCGTCTGTTGAGGGGCACATGGGTTGCTTCTAGCTTTTAATGGCTGTCAGTAATGCAGAAGGGAAGGAGTATGGATGTGCAGATATCCTTTTGGGTCCCTGCTTTCACTTCTTTGGGTGGAATTGCCGGATCATATGGAAATTCTTGTTTTGATTTTTTGAGGCGTAGGCTTAGCTCTTTGAGTTCTCATTGCGAGTGAGCCGTGATGGCGCCCCTGGACTCCAGGCTTGGGGGTGGGAGTGAGACCCTGTCTTACTGCTGCTGTTAGGAGCGGAGGCTGTCACTGTTGCAGTCTGTTCCCTTCACCTCCACACCACCCTCTCTCTGGGCCTCAGTGGATGCCCCTCTGCTCGGTGGCCGGCATCTGCCCTTCTGGTCCCAGGCTGGCTGGCCCGGGGCTCCCTGCAGCCTTTGTGGGTTCATGTGCCCACCTCCTTCTTGGCTCTGTCTCCTCGGACTGTGATCCGCCCGCTCTGCTCCCAGCCGTCTCCTCCCCAATGCCCCTCTTTTCTCCAGAAAGAAGTGCAGATCAAATTCCATGTGCTGCTCACCTCCTACGAGCTCATCACCATCGACCAGGCCATCCTGGGTTCCATTGAGTGGGCCTGCCTGGTGGTGGATGAGGCCCACCGCCTCAAGAATAACCAGTCCAAGGTAGGTGGCACCAGCCGCCAGACGCCAGAGCCGCCCGGGGCGAGGGGCCGCCCAGAGCCCCCTGACAGGCCCCCTTCTCCTCTCCTCAGTTTTTTAGGGTCTTAAACAGCTACAAGATTGATTACAAGCTGCTGCTGACAGGGACCCCCCTTCAGAACAACCTGGAGGAGCTGTTCCATCTCCTCAACTTCCTGACTCCAGAGAGGTTCAAGTGAGTCTCGTGGATCCGGCTGGGGGAGGCGGTGGTGGGGCTGGGGTGGGCCCAGTGAAGACGATCAATAGCCCATCCCGGCTGTGAGTTCTGCTCGGCTGTAGCTCCCTCATTAGTAAAATGGGAGCGTTAAGTGATGTCCCTGCTTTGACCTCCTGCAGGAGCAGGGTGTTGGGGTGGGTGGCGCAGGCACACGGGGGTGTTTCATAAATTGAAACTGCTGCTAATACCACTTTTCTTTAGCTCTACCCAACCCGGGGCCCCTCCTGGGCTCCTATCCCTGCCTCTACTCCCCTGGCAGGTTCCTTTCCCTCTGTCGAGACTCACATGGGCAACTGTGGTGGAGGCAGAGGCAAGTGCCTGGAGGGCCAGAACCCACTGCCCCAGCCTCCTCGTCTTCACCTACCTCCATTTTCCTGTTCCGAATCGGAGGTTCAGGGTGCAGAGTGCCAATTTTGGAATCAGGAGATGTAGATTTATTTAGTTATTTTTTAGAAAGAGTCTCACTCTGTTCCCCAGGCCGGAGTTCAGTGGCTTGATCTCAGTTCACTGCAACCTCTGCCTCCTGGGTTCAAGCGATTCTCTTGCCTCAGCCTCCTAAGTAGCTGGGGTGACAGGCGTGTGCCACCATGCTCGGCTAATTTTTTGTATTTTTGGTAGAGATGGGGTTTCACCATATTGGACAGGCTGCTCTCGAACTCCCGACCTCAGGTGACCTGCCCGTCTCTGCCTCCCAAAGTGTTGGGATTACATGTGTGAGCCACCAGGAGATGTATATTTGATGGCAGGTTTTGGCACAGCTGGACTGTATCAACTTGGGCACTCATCAGACTCAGTTTCCTCATCTGTTATCTGGGTAATAGAGAGTTCTGTCCAGGATGGTTTTGAGGGTGGAAAGGTGTCCAGTGTCGCTGAAGAAGAGAGGGCTGTGATGTGTGGGGCAACACAGGCTTAGACAGAAATTGAGACGACAGCCAGGGCCATGCCAGGGCTCCCTGGTCCACCAGCCAGCCGGCCGACAAGGCCTGGGCGCTCAGCACCCTGCCTCTTCTGCCTGGTCCTCTGCTCCTGGTTGTTATCTCAGCTCTTTGTTGCAGCAACCTGGAGGGCTTCCTGGAGGAGTTTGCTGACATCTCCAAGGAAGACCAGATCAAGAAGCTGCATGACCTGCTGGGGCCGCACATGCTCAGGCGGCTCAAGGCTGACGTGTTCAAGAACATGCCGGCCAAGACCGAGCTCATTGTCCGCGTGGAGCTGAGCCAGATGCAGAAGTGAGTGGCGGGCTGACCCACAGCAGCCTGTGTGCCCCTTCCCCTGGCCTGGTCTCCTGGGTTGCTTCCCAGGCGAGCTCGTCAGCCTCACTGAGGCCTGGGCTCATGCTTTGCATACGCTTTCTTCTTGGGGCCTCCTCTCAGGTTTTAATGACCAGAGTTTGGGCCGCTCGAGTTCTAGCAGTGCCCCCCAGTCATTTGCAGGGGGACTCCAGGCCAGTGGCTTCCCTACTTGGGGCTCCCTATAAACGGGTGCTTGGCCACCAGCTTCCAGCCCCGCTACAGAGCAGAGAGGGCCCCTTCGGAGGCAGGTCTGATCAGGTGTCCCCAGCCTGCCTTTCCTCGTGCCCCGCTGCAGGAAGTACTACAAGTTCATCCTCACGCGGAACTTTGAGGCACTGAACTCCAAGGGGGGCGGGAACCAAGTGTCGCTGCTCAACATCATGATGGACCTGAAGAAGTGCTGCAACCACCCCTACCTCTTTCCTGTGGCCGCCGTGGTAGGTTCCCCCCCGCCATCATGGCAGGTTGTCCATGGCCGCTGTGGTAGGTCCC
>PVKV010019043.1:16563-43283 GCA_004027835.1 Alouatta palliata
TGGCCGCTGTGGTAGGTGCCTGTGGCTGCTGTGATAGATTCCCTGGCCACCATGGTGGGTTCTCTGTGGCTGCTGTGGTAGGTGCCTGTGGCTGCTGTGGTAGGTTTCCCTGACCATCATGGTAGGTTGCCTGTGGCCGCTGTGGTAGGTGCTGGGGAACTGACCGTGGAACCTACCGCTGTGGTAGGGCTGGTGTGGCTGTGAGCCCTGCCTGGGAACAGGGGGCCTGGAGCCAGGGCCATGGGACTCACAGTCTACCCTGCACTGTGGAGCCTGGCCTGGCTCAGGTGTGGGTCTTATATTCAGCGGGTCAGACAGGCCATCACCCCATTGCTTGGCACCTGTCTGTTCCCTGCGGCCCCTTTGGTGCAGAGTCAGAGAGGAGAGGGGAGCCCACCAACGCCCCACCTCTTGCTGTGTCTGCAGGAGGCCCCCGTCTTGCCCAATGGCTCCTACGATGGAAGCTCCCTGGTCAAGTCTTCAGGGAAGCTCATGCTGCTGCAGAAGATGCTGAAGAAGCTGCGGGACGAGGGGCACCGCGTGCTCATCTTCTCCCAGGTGCGTGTCCCCGCCCCCTCTGCCCTGGCTCCACACCCCACAGAGAGCATCCTGCTCTGATGCTTGGGGGTGCAATCTTGCTGGCACCCCTCAGGGCTCAGTGCTGTTCCCATGTGGGTCATGTGACCGTGTGTCAGGGGTCACTCCCGTGCCCTGGCGTGATGCAGCTGAGGAGTTGAGCGCATTTACTGTAAGGAGCACCTGCTCTTCTGGTCTGCCTGTCCAGGCTGGTTGGACAGCCCCCTCCTCCCCTGCCCTGGCCCTCTCCTCTGTAGCCTGGCTTCTCATTAAGGTGGGGCCCTGGGGTGGGGTTGGGAGGAGCCCGTCTCTAACAGGTCCTGAGGGGCCACTGGCACCTGGCTTTTTGGCTTGGCAGCAGGGCTGCCGGCCTCTGGTGTGTTCATTTCTTCCTCTGTTCCTTTGTTTGCATCTGTCATAGCCAGGCTCTGTGCTGGCACGTGGGTGCGGGGACCAGTGATCTAGTCCCTGTCCTCCAGCTGCTCAGTCTACTGTAGGAGACAGTCACGGGACAGGCACCTCACCCTGTGGTCAGCTCTGTGTTGGAGGCCACAGTGATGACCCTGCAGAGTCACGGGATTAAAAATACCCCTCTCGGCCGGGCGCGGTGGCTCACGCCTGTAATCCCAGCACTTTGGGAGGCCGAGGCGGGTGTATCACAAGGTCAAGAGATCGAGACCATCCTGGTCAACATGGTGAAACCTGTCTCTACTAAAAATACAAAAAATTAGCTGGGCATGGTGATGCATGCCTGTAGTCTCAGCTACTCGGGAGGCTGAGGCAGGAGAATTGCTTGAACTCAGGAGGCAGAGGTTGCGGTGAGCTGAGATGGCGCCATTGCACTCCAGCCTGGGTAACAGGAGCGAAACTCCGTCTCAAAAAAAAAAAAAACCCTCTTGTGACCGACTGAGCCAGGATCCTTGCTCAAAGCCGGAGTCTGGGCTATGGCTCCTTGTGCACAAACATCAACTGAAAGTGGCGTCCGCCACCTGCAGCCTCAGGTCACCCTGCTAGGTTGCTGCAGCCCGAAGAATACTGGAAAGCAGGGCAAGCTCGAGACCAGGGGCTGAGCCAAGGAGTCTGCTGGAGTGGAGATGGCTCCACATCCCCCCTACACCTCGGTCCCAACACGAGACACAAATCTGGTCAGAGGCCTTGAGAGACCAAGTAACAGGAACCACACAGCTTCCAGAAATGTGCATGCAGGGCAAACTACAGAGACGGGGTCCTCCTGCCCAAAACGAGCCGATGAACTCCAATTCCAAACCCATACAAAAGTGAATGCCAAGATATCCCCCAAAGCAATAAATAGAATCCAAATAAAAAAATAAGGGCTGGGTGCAGTGGCTTACCTTGTAATCTCAGTGATTTGGGAGGTTGAGGCAGAAGGATTGCTTGAGCCCAGGAGTTCAGGGTTGCAGTGAGTTATGATCTTGCCAATTCACTCCAGTCTGAGTGACAGATCCTGTCTCTTTTTTTATCTTTTCTTTTGAGACGGAGTCTTGCTCTGTTGCCCGGGCTGGAGTGCAGTGGCACGATCTCAGTTTACTGCAACCTCTGCCTCCTGGGTTCAAATGATTCTCCTGCCTCAGCTTCCTGAGTAGCTGGGACTACAGGCGCATGTCACCACGCCCAGCTAATTTTTTTGTATTTTTAGTAGAGACAGAGTTTCACCATGTTAGCCAGGATGGTCTCGATCTCCTGACCTTGTGATCCATCTGCCTCTGTCTCCCAAAGTGCTGGAATTACAGGCGCAAGCCACAGTACCCGGCCCTGACCCTGTCTCTTAAAAGATAGAGAGAGAAAAAGAATAAGATAACCTGAAAAGACTTTATATAGATGTGTTTAAGATCCTCAAAAATAATGGAGTAATTGACACCCTAAAATAAGAAATTAAGCAAAAGCAGGAAGAGCTGAAATAGGAACAACTGGATGGAAACATGATATGCATGAAATTAAAATAAAACATTTCAACAGACTGTACAAACTGAACACTGTTGAAGAGAACATTGATGAATTGGAACCTGGTGCTGAGGCATTTCCCCAGAATGCACTGTACAGGGACAAAGATAAAACAGAGAAAACATGGAAGATACTTTGAGATGCTCCAACAGTCATCCAATTGGAGTTGTAGGAAAAATAGAAAAAATGGTGAAGAAGTTGGATTTGTTGAGAGTTTGCAGACCTAGAGAGATGTGAGGTCTCAGATCTGGAGTGCATTCTGGAGTACCAAGCAAGATAAATACAAATAAATGAACCCCTACACACTTTAGAACCCCTAGGTACTTTAGACCTAGTATCTACAAAATAAGGGCAACCAGATTGTTCTCAGACTTCTCAGCAACAACAGGTGGCAGAGACCATGGCAAAATCTCTAGTGCCCTGAGGGAACATATGTGCTGATAGTTTTATACCCAGCTAAACTATCTCTCAAGAATAAAGTGAATTACATGGAGCGATGGGAGCTCAGAAAGGACTGCTTTTCTTTTCTCATGGAGAGGAGTGAAATCAGGGAAGACATTACAGAGGTGATGTTTGTGTTTTCCAGGAAGAGAGTCAGGTAGTTTGGAATGGCTGGGGGCTGTAAAGGAGCATTAGTCCTGCAGAGCCTTGAATGCAGGGCAAGGAGATGGAACTTAATTCTGTGTGGTGGGAGCAGGGAGGCTCATGTCAGAGCCCTGATTTAGGCAGGTCACTGCGGGGCTGGTTGGGAGGATGGATTGACTCTGAGGGGTGAGGGTGGAAACTGTGTTCTTCCCCAGAGTCCTGCATTGGGTCTGCCTGGGTCTCAACTGTCTCCCTACCCAGCAGGCGGCTCTCTTCTCCCCTGGCTGTGGTGGAGTCCCTGCCCATGGCCTATGGGGCCCCTTGCTCCTTGGCAGTTCCTCACGTGCCTGTCACCCCTGCAGATGACCAAGATGTTGGACCTGCTGGAGGACTTCCTGGAGTATGAAGGCTACAAGTATGAGCGGATTGATGGCGGCATCACTGGGGGCCTCCGACAGGAGGCGATCGACAGATTCAATGGTACCCCATCCTATCCAAGGGCTCTGATTGGGATCCCTTTTTGGCCTCTTCTCCCAGGCCAGGTTCTTAGCCAGGCCACCCAGCCAGTGTTGTGTCATCAGCCCCACACATAGCTGAAGACAGCAGGCTAGTCCTGAGGTTGTGGTAGCTTCCCGAGTTTCCAATGTTAAAAGGATTCTTCCCATGGAATCGGAGTTCTGAGGGGCCCGAGTAGATAACACCTGTTGGGAATGGAGTTAGAAACAGACAATGAGAAAGGCAGATGGGGGCCTCTAATACTGACGCCAGGTAATGCCCAGTTATAAGCGGTGCTGGACAGAGCCTGCTGTATGGTGAATGGTGGCAGGAGGTACAGAGATGCACATGCTGCCTGGGGCCACTTCCAGAGGCAGGACAGAGTGAAGGGGCCGGGCCACACATGGTCAGGTTCTTCGCCCAGACTCACCCATGCTCGGTCTTCCCCACCCGGGAAGGAGAGGCGAGGGTGGAGGCCAGGAGGGTCTTGCCCATGGAGCTCCCTCTGTAGCCAAAGAAACTTCTGGAGCAGGGAGCAGTCAGCTGCAAGCTTTAGGAGCAAGTTTGCAGCAAATAGCAACAAGCTTTGTTTCCCTGGGGCTTTGGGCCTTAGAAAGAGGCTGGGGTCACGCTCCCCAAACACCCAAAGCAGTGCTTCCTCTCACACACTCGTGCCAGAGAGCCAGGAGGAATAGCAAGTTCAGAGTTTCGGGGTCTAGACATGGCCCAGCCACGTGTGGAAGCAGGAGTGGCTGAAGCCCTGGGTGGGTGGGGGGCCTGTTTGCAGCTCCAGTGGGGGCTGTGGTCAGTCTCAGGTCACTGAAGGGCACTGAGGGGCTGAGAACCAGCCATCCTGTGACAGGGTTGCCCAGCAGGGCAGGACCCCAGGCCCCAGAGCTGTGCCTGAGTGTTCCCTGGCCACCCTGGCAACATTGATGGGCTAAGGGAAGCTGGGGGTGGGGAGCTGGGGGGACATGGAGGACTGAGCTCTCTCTAGGCTCCGCCTACACGTGCTGGCTGCTTGCACTTTTTTTTTTTTTTTTTTTTTTTTTGAGATGGAGTTTTGCTCTTCTTGCCGAGGCTGGAGTGCAAGGGAGTGATCTAGGCTACGCCCAGCTAATTATATATTTTTAGTAGAGACAGGGTTTCTCCATGTTGGTCAAGCTGGTCTCGAACTCCCAACCTCAGGTGATCCGCCTGCCTCAGCCTCCCAAAATGCTGGGATTACAGGCATGAGGCACCGTGCCCGGCCGAACAACCACTTTGTTTTTTGCTCATCTGGGATTTGAAAATTGACCTCCTCTTCATTCTAGCACCCTCCCATTGGGCCAGGGCTCAGACCACCGCTGGGGGCTAAGTGGGCTTGAGCGGGCCTCCTCTGGTTTCCCTGAGTGCAGTTGTGGCCTCTCATCTCTGATGGGGTCTCTGGCTTTGTAATTCTCTGCCAGGGACCTGTTGCTGCAGTTCCTTCCCTCTGTTCTCCCCGCTGCTTCCGTCTGCCACCCACTTCTCCCCACCTAAGGTGTACTCCCTCAAACACCCCATCTGCTGGCCTCTCTTTTTCAGCCCCCGGGGCCCAGCAGTTCTGCTTCCTCCTCTCAACCCGGGCAGGTGGCCTGGGTATCAATCTGGCCACGGCAGACACTGTCATCATCTACGACTCGGACTGGAACCCGCACAATGACATTCAGGTCTGTGTCACTGCCGCCACCCTCCCAGGGCCCTCTCACCCTGGGCCTTGGGCAGGTTCTCCTGTCCTTCATGCCCTCCTGGGCATGACCTCCACACCTCCCCTGGTGCTGTGGGCCTCCCTCCCTCGTGGAGTCTCGGCCCCATGAGGGGCCCTGGGAATGAGTAGAAGCTTGGCCCCCATCCCTCCAGTTCTTGGAGAGGGCAGGGGAAGTGTCCAAGGGCACACCGCAGTCCATGGTGGCCACTGATTCTGGTCTTTCCTATCACCCTTGGGACCAAGGCCATGGAGGGAGACAGGATGAGGGAGTCCTGGGACCCAGAGGGGCATCCATTTTGGAGGGGATGGAGAGAGCATAGAGTGGGCCTGTTGGAAGTGGGGGGAGGATGAGATGGTGCAAGGGGCAGATGGGGTTGACAAGGAAGAATGGGAGGGATGTGGGGGGTGGGGCTGTGGGAACAGAGCTACCCTGATGGCCCTGGCCACCCCACTCGGGGGCTGGGACACACACATTGAACGCTTACACATGTAGGGGAACACATAAGAAGTGATGTCTCTCATTCATATGTGTGTGCACCCATGCACACACACAGATATTCATGGTCACATCCAGGTCACCTCATGCAGGGCTGCAGAGAGTATCTGGCACTTCCCCGAATTATACTGGACAGATTCAGCTCCTTGCTGCCCTCAGAAGGTGGCTGTGCATCTCCAGCACGTGGTCTTGTGGTTCCATTAGTGGCTCGCTCACAGGGAAATGCAGCCCCCTACCTCCCCAGGGCCCCCATGAAGCTCTGTGTGACATCAGTTACACCCAGCACACTGGCTGTGTCATCCCTCACACACCCTTGCACACCTGCAGTTCTGGCTGCTTCCACTGGGAGCTTTTCCACTCCCAACCCAGCCCGGCACCCAGGCTCGTGGGAGGCTTCGCAGTCCGGGAGGGAGCCCAGCTGCAGTGGTGCACGCACCACAAGCCTCTCCCTACCCAGTCATGCAGCCCATTCCATGCTCTTGAGCTCATGGGTGTGACCCCCTCCATTGCCTGGAGCCCTGGGTGTGCCCCGGGTGCTGAGCTGCAGGTCTCCCCAGGCCTTCAGCCGTGCCCACCGCATCGGGCAGAACAAGAAGGTGATGATCTACCGCTTCGTGACTCGGGCGTCAGTGGAGGAGCGCATCACGCAGGTAGCCAAGCGCAAGATGATGCTCACCCACCTGGTGGTGCGGCCTGGCCTCGGCTCCAAGTCGGGCTCCATGACTAAGCAGGAGCTGGACGACATCCTCAAGTTTGGCACGGAGGAGCTCTTCAAGGACGATGTGGAGGGTGGGCCTCTGTCCCGAGGAAGCGTGGTGGGGCCTGGGGTCATGCTGCTGAGACACCCATCCAGGGATTGATGGGGTCCCTGCCCATTCCAACACACACAGCCTCTCTCCTGCACCCCCACCGGTGTCTCCTGGCCAGGGCAGCCCAGGGTGGTGTCTCTGGGCACTGCCCGCCAACCCTGCAGCCCTCTGTGCTCCTGCACCAGCGCCCTCCTCCTCTGCCCAACAGGCATGATGTCTCAGGGCCAGAGGCCAGTCACACCCATCCCTGATGTCCAGTCCTCCAAAGGGGGAAACTTGGCTGCCAGTGCAAAGAAGAAGCACGGTAGCACCCCGCCAGGTAGGGGCCAACCCAGCCCAACCCCAGCTCCTCCTCCAACCAGGTGGCTGCTCCTGGAGAGGAGGGGTTCCCCGACACACCCTCCCTTGGGTGTCCTGGGACTGCCGGGTGAGTGGGGAGTGGGGCTGTTACAGCGCGATTTCCTCTGCCAGGTCAACACGCTCCTCACCTGCAGCCCCTGGGGGGCATGGGAAGGGCCATTGTTGAAGTCTGTTCCCAGGTCCCCCGGGGTGGACCAGGGCAGTCTTTGTCCCCACATTGCACTTGCCTGCTCCCCAGGTGACAACAAGGATGTGGAGGACAGCAGTGTGATCCACTATGACGATGCGGCCATCTCCAAGCTGCTGGACCGGAACCAGGACGCCACAGACGACACGGAACTACAGAACATGAACGAGTATCTGAGCTCCTTCAAGGTGGCGCAGTACGTGGTGCGCGAGGAGGATGGCGTGGTAAGGTCCCCGGCCCGCCCTCCAGCCGCAGCCCCGCCCTCCACCGTGACCACGCCCTCCACTGTGATCGCGCCGTACCGCCGCAGCCCCGCTCCCGCCACAGCCCCGCACTCCACACTGTAACCCCGCCCTCCAGCCTCAGCTCCGCCCCAGCCGCAGCCCCCTCCACTCTGTGACCCCGCCCCCACGCTGTAACTCCCCCCTCCCGCCTAGCCCCGCCCCAGCCGCAGCCCCCCTCCACGCTGTGACCCCGCCCTCCACACTGTAACTCCGCCCTCCAGCCTCAGCCCCGCTGTCCCTGCTGTTACCAAGGCATCCCGGCAGCCGCAACCGCGGGCTCAGCACTAGATACAACAGTGAGGGAAGGGATGGAGGCAGTGCTGAGGGCAGTACAGCCGCATGGGCCGGCCACTGCCCTTGCACACATCTTTAGCCGCCTGCTCCCTGGCGTCGTCCTAGCTCCAGTCCGGCTTCTCCACGTTCTGAAGTGCAAGCTGACCTGCCACCCCGCTGCGCAGAGCCCTCTCCCCCGGGTCTAGTGTCAGTCCCTTCCCGGAGCGGTGTGCCCTCCCGCCCCTGCCTCAAGGCCTGCATGTTTGCCCTGCACCTGGACCGCTAGTGTTCCAGAACGCCCCGCACTTTTCTTTGTTTTTTTTCTTTAAATAGAGTCTCGCTCTGTCGCCCAGGCTGGAGTGCAGTGGCGCGATCTCGCTCACTGCAACTGCCGCCTCCCAGGATCAAGCGATTCTCGTGCCTCAGCCTCCCGAGTAGCTGGGATTACTGGTGTGCGCCACCATGCCCAGCTGATTTTTGTATTTTTAGTAGAGACGGGGTTTCGCCATGTTGGCCAGGCTGGTCTTGAACTCCTAATCTCGTGATCCGCCCGCCTGGTCCTCCCAAAGTGCTGGGATTACAGGCGTGAGCCACCGCGTCCGCACTTTTCTCCCTTCTCCACCCGGCAAACCCTAGCTATTCCCAGGGAGCTTCTGGGATCTCTCCTGGGGGCCTTTCCCTTTCCTCCTCGTTTCCTCCACCCTCCGTGCAGACCTGGTGAGCTCATGAACTTTTCCTCTGAAACCAGGAACTTCCTGAGGGCATGCACTGGGGCTTATTCAACTCAGTACCCCAGGGTTTGGCATGAGGCCAGAAAATACTTGCTTTGTGAATGGATAAGGAAATGATTGACTGGACAGGGGCAGGGAGAGGAAGGCCAGCTGGGGCTGGGGTGATCAGAGAAGGCTTCCTGGAGTAGGCAGTGCATCCCATTAATCCTTAAGCCCCAAGGGGGCAAAAGGCCGGGTTGGGTGGAGGCAGCCTGAGGCTTCCAGGAGGGCCGGGATGGCCCCGTCCATGGAGCCCGTGGAATCTGTGTTCCCAGGAGGAGGTGGAGCGGGAAATCATCAAGCAGGAGGAGAATGTGGACCCTGACTACTGGGAGAAGCTGCTGCGGCACCACTACGAGCAGCAGCAGGAGGATCTGGCCCGCAACCTGGGCAAGGGCAAGCGCATCCGCAAGCAGGTCAACTACAACGACGCCTCCCAGGAGGACCAGGGTGCGTGCCGGGCGGGAGGGGTGGGTGCCCCTCACCAAAGGCGGAGGGTTGTCCCTGTGCAGGACTCCCGGGAGGTGTGGGCTGGGAACGCCGGGCAGTGCTGGATAGAGCTGGGAGGCAGCTGTTTGGAGGAAAGGAGACTGGGGGCAGGTGCTGGGTGTTTGGGGGAACAGGTGTGGCACCAGTTCAGTGACTTCACCACTGCTCATGACGTGGCCTTGGGCAAGCCCCTTTCGCACAGTATAGTGTGTGTAATGTGTGGGTGCGTGTAGTACCCTTAATGTATCATGTGGTGGTGCTGGGATTATTAAATGAGCCCACAGGAAGTACCCGGGCCACTGTCATTGTCACTGCTTACCAGCTGGGGTGCAAGGGCTTGGCATGGCCCTGGGTGTGCTTGAACTTGAGGGTGGGCTTCGCTTGCACAGCTCACTCCGTGCCCCTCTGCCTCGCCCCTGCAGAGTGGCAGGATGAGCTCTCCGATAACCAGTCAGAATATTCCATTGGCTCCGAGGATGAGGATGAGGACTTCGAAGAGAGGCCAGAAGGGCAGAGTGAGTCTCAGTGTTGGCCTGGGCTGCCGCTGAGGCCGTGTCAGGGGAGCTGATGGCGGCAGGGGCGGGGCTGGCCTGGGGTCCCGCTGCCCTTGGGGTCAGAAGAGGAGGGTCAGGAATCTCTGGGCTCCCACCTGAGGAGCTGTGGTGGACTGCTCCCCAGGTGGACGACGACAATCCCGGAGGCAGCTGAAGAGCGACAGGGACAAGCCCCTGCCACCTCTTCTTGCCCGAGTTGGTGGCAACATCGAGGTGGGGCCTGTCTGTTCCCACATCTCTTTCTGCCCCCAATTCCTGCTGCCCCTGGGGTATGGAGGAGGGCTGGGGGACTGCCGAGGGCCTCATGCCAGGTAGAGATGGGTCTGGTCTGGTCTTTGCCACCAGGGTCCTGCTCCAGATGGTGGTCCCTGCCTTCTCTGGGCCCCTTTCTTGCCTTCTCCTCCTCCCATACCTTTCTTCCCCATCCCAGAATCCTCCGCTTTTACCCTGTCTCTGCCCTGGGCTCACATTCCCTTCCTCCACCCACCCAGGTGCTGGGCTTCAATGCCCGACAGCGGAAGGCCTTTCTGAACGCCATCATGCGCTGGGGCATGCCCCCGCAGGACGCCTTCAACTCCCACTGGCTGGTGCGGGACCTTCGAGGGAAGAGCGAGAAGGAATTTAGGTAAAGGGGCTAGGTGGTAGCCCAGGGCATCACCACCTGCCCCTTAGGAGGGCAGGCTCCCGCAGGTGAGCCTCACAGAGGGCAGTGTCTGCTCCCGCCAGGATAAGGACTTCTGGAAAGTTCACTGCCATTCGGTCTTTGCATGGCTAGAGTCCTGGTGCTGGGCAGGGCTGATGTGCAGAAAACACTGACCATCCGCCCCTGCCCAAACCAGCTGGTGTTACAGTGGGAAGGAAGATCCTGGTCAGGGCTGTTCTAGCTGGTCCCCTCGCCAGGGAGGTCCTCTCTGTCCTTTCCTGGGCCTGGCCCAGGAGCCCTGACTGGGAGGTGGGCTATGGTTGATGATCAGCCAGGAGGTCCCCCGGGGTCCCGCCAGCCGTCTCAGAGGGTTCTTGCCGGCCCCCCACTCCCTGAGCCCCAGTCCCCCCCCCACCCCAGAGCCTATGTGTCCCTCTTCATGCGGCACCTGTGTGAGCCGGGGGCGGACGGCGCAGAGACCTTCGCAGATGGCGTGCCCCGGGAGGGCCTCTCTAGGCAGCACGTGCTGACCCGCATCGGGGTCATGTCACTAGTTAGGAAGAAGGTGGGTGAGTAACTCTCTGTAGGGCCCTTCCTGGTGACTGCCTGGGGTCCTGGCACTGTCCCTTGGGGGTCAGTGGTCAGAAAGCAAGTGCCTGGCTCAGGCCACACAGATGCCCAGGGTCTGAGTCAGGCCAGAGGGACTGACCTGGAAAGGCTTTCTGGGTGAGGGGCCTGAGGGTGGAGGCCAGGATGGTAGATTGCAGTTGGGGGACACACAGTGGTGGGACGGTGTGCAGGGCAGCATTGTGGTCAGGAGGGGCACGCCTTGGCCAGCCTTGGTTGGAGGCAGCAGCTACCCCAAGCCTGTGACACCCGCAGTCCCCGTGGTTGCCCCGAGGCCCTTAGGGCTGAGCCGTGACCACCACCCTCCCTCTTTCGCTCCCACCTTCCCTCCCACCACCCCAGGTTCAAGAATTTGAGCATGTCAACGGGAAGTACAGCACCCCAGACTTGATCCCCGAGGGGCCCGAGGGCAAGAAGCCGGGCGAGGTGATCTCCTCAGACCCCAACACGCCAGTGCCCGCCAGCCCTGCCCACCTCCCGCCAGCCCCGCTGGGCCTGCCAGGTCTGTGGGCTGGGCAGGCCAGGGAGGGCACTGGGGTCATGGAAAGTGTCAAGGTCTCAGCAACCCCCAGTCTAACCCACACTCCATAGAAGTGTGGGTTAGCCTCTCCTTCCCCATGGCCCCTGTTTGCTGAAATGTCACTCTCTAGAGTTTTTCATTTTAATGACAATTTTGAGATATAATTTACATACATACTGCAAAATTTACTCTTAAAAAATTAGCTGGGCATGGTAGCTCACGCCTGTAATACCAGCACTTTAGGAGGCCAAGGCGGGAGGATCACCTGAGCTCAGGAGTTTGAGACCAACCTGGCCAACATGGCAAAACCCTGTCTTGGGCTGGGCGCGGTGTCTCACACCTGTAATCCCAGCACTTTGGGAGGCCGAGGGGTAGATCACGAGGTCAGGAGATCGACACCATCCTGGCTAACATGGTGAAACCCTGTCTTGACTAAAAATATAAAAAATTAGCTGGGCGTGGTGGCATGCGCCTGTAGTTCTAGCTACTCGGGAGGCTGAGGCAGGAGAATCGCTTGAACCTGGGAGGCGGAGGTTGTAGTGAACCAAGATCTCACCACTGCACTCCAGCCTGGTGTCACAGAGCAAGACTCTGTCTCCAAAAAAAAAAGTGCTCTTCAGTGATTTCTAGTATATTCACAGGGTGTACAACCAGCACCACTACCTAAGGCCAGAATATTTTCATTCCCCTTGAAAAAGAAACCCCATACCCATTAGCAGCTTTGACCCCCAGCTTGGGCAGCTGCTAACCTGCTTCCTGTGTCTGTGGATTTCGTGATGCTGGACGTTTTGTGTATGTGGCCCCACACGGAACGTGACCCTTTGGGTCTCGCTTCTGTCACTCAGTGCAGGGCTCCAGGTTCATCCACATTGCTGGGTGCATCAGTGCTTCATTCATTCCGACTTATGGCTGATTACGTTTTCTTTTTCTTTTTTGAGACGGAGTTTCACTCTTGTCACCCAGGTTGGAGTGCAATGGCATGATCTCAGCTCACTGCAACCTCCGCCTCTCAGGTTCAAGCAATTCTCCTGTCTCAGCCTCCCAAGTAACTGGGATTACAGGCACCCGCCACCATACCCAGATAATTTTTGTATTTTTAGTAGAGACAGGGTTTCACCACGTTGGCCAGGCTGGTCTTGAACTCCTGACCTCAGGTGATTCACCTGCCTTGTCCTCCCAAAGTGCTGGGATCACAGGTGTGAGCCACCATGCCTGGCTGATAACGTTTTCTTGTATGGATTTACTGCATTTTGCTTATCTGTTGCTCTGTCAATAGATTTTGGGTTGTTTCTACTTTTTGGCTACTGTGAGTTATGCTGCTGTGAATTGGTGCGTTTTACGTTTTTGTGTGGACACAGGTTTTTAGTTGTTTTGGGCAGATATCTAGGAATGGAATTGCCAGGTCATGTGATAACACTGTTTTCCCTTTTGAGAAACTACTAGACTGCTTTCCAAAGTAGCTGTTCCATTTTACGTTCCTGCCAGTATTGTGCAAGAGCCCCGGCCTCTGAGTCTTCATCAGTGCTTGTTCTCTGCCTTCATGGTTTTAGCCGTCGTGGTGAGCGTGCAGTAGCATCTCACTGTGGTTCTGATGGGCATTTCCCTGACGCCAGGGATGTTGAGTGTTGTTTGGTGTCCTTATTGGCTATTTGTAGACTTGGAGGAATGTCTTTTCAGATTCTTTGCACACTTTCAATCGGGTCATTTGTGCCTAGATGTCTCTTCGGTGACCCAGGTATTTATTTGGGTGAAGCAAAGACCTGGTAAATACCTGGTCCCTCAGTTGGGGCTCACAGGCCTGGGGCAGGCATAGCTATCCCCTGCTGATGGCTGAGGCCAGGCCCTGCGATGCTCAGCACCTCCAAGCACAAGTGAACCCTTGGAGGTGGACATGCCTTGGTTTGCTTCTTGGCTTTGCCCTCAACTCTGTCTAACCTTGGGCAAGTTACCTAACCTCCGTGAGCCTCCGCTTTCCCAGCTTTGATGCGCCTGCCTCCCGGGGTTTCTCAGAGCCATGTGAGTGACCAGCACTTTGCGGCAGCTGAGGAAAAGGAGGAAACTCACACTCTGTCCAGAGGCACACGGCCAGCCAACCTGCCCGAAAGCTGGGGCCAGGCCAGGCATCGTGGCTCCCAATCTGTGCCTCCATCTGCCTCACCTCCTTCCCTCCAGATGAGCAGCCGCTGCTGTGTGTGGCCCCTCCTGACTGCCCCTCGCTTTGGTCTCACTGAGTTCGAGGGTCCTCCAAGCACCCCTGAGTCTTAGGCCCGGCCTGGCCTCTCTGGCTTAGCCGGGGATCCTGCCCGTCTCTCCAGGAGGTGCTTGGCCTCGATGGAGCCTCCTGAAGGCCAAGCCCCACGTCTCCTCTCTGCCACCCGTCTCCCTGCCCTAGCCCTTCCCGTCTGAGCCCACTTGTCTCACCTCTTTCTCTTGATCTTTCAGACAAAATGGAAGCCCAGCTGGGCTACATGGATGAGAAGGACCCGGGGGTGCAGAAGCCAAAGAAGCCCCTGGAAGTCCAGGTGTGGAACTTGCTGGCGTCTGGGCTTGTGGTGCGTGTGGGGTGGAGGTTGGGTCTGGGGACCTTCTCAGGCCCTGCACAGCCAGGTGGAACCCAGGCCTCCTGGGTCCCTTTTCAGGCCTCTGGGTCTTGGGGAGCAGGTTGGGAGCAAGCGATGGAAGCCAGGAGAGTGGGTTCCCAGCCCAGCGCACGTTCCCTGCCCTCTGTTCCTGGTGAGGCCCCAGGCCCTGCAGCTTACCTGGTTTCCCCTCTGCAGGCCCTGCCAACTGCCTTGGACAGAGTGGAGGGCGAGGACAAGCACGAGAGCCCAGCCAGCAAGGAGAGAGCCCGAGAGGAGCGGCCAGAGGAGAAGGAGAAGGCCCCGCCCTCCCCAGAGCAGCTGCCTAGAGGTTGGGGCTTCCCGCGGGCCGCCCACTCCAGTGCCATGTCTGGCCTTAGCAGGCCCGGGTTGGAGAAGGGCAGGTGGCTGTACTTCAGCTCATTTCTCCCTGGCAGAGGGGTAGACTCCATCCCTCTGCAGGCCCCCTGGTGAGGGGAGGGCAAGAGCTCAGGTCTCTATACATGGACTTATGTACTGTAACTTTGTTTTTTTTTGGAGAAAGGGTCTTACTCTGTCAACCAGCCTGGAATGCAATGGCACGATCTTGGCTCACTGCAACCTCTGCCTACTGGGTTCAAGGGATTCTTGTGCCTCAGTCTCCCGAGTAGCTGGGAGTACCATGTGCCACCACGTCCAGCTAATTTTTTTAAAATTTTTAGTGGAGATGGGATTTAACCCTGTTGGTCAGGCTGGTCTCGAACCCCTGACCTCAAGTGATCCACTCACCTTGGCCTCCCACATCTTGGGATTCTAGGTGTGAGCCCCCCGCCCGATGGTCTTTAACTTTTCTTTATCATACAGAGATTGGGGGTTATTGGGCTACTTTTTTATTAGTGATTTCTGACTCAGTTGCATTGTGGTCTGAAAACATGAGTCTATGAGGTTGTTGAAACCTGCTTTCTGGCTTGATACAGTCAGATTTTGCAAATGCTGTATGTGTGCTTGAAGAGAATGTCTGTTCCCTAATGGCTGGGTTTAAGGTTCTAAATATATGTATTAGGGCCAGGCATGGTGGCTCATGCCTGTAATCCCAGCACTTTGGGGGGCTGAGATGGGTGGATCACCTGAGGTCAGGAGTTCGAGACCAGCCTGGCCAACATGGCGAAACCCCATCTCTACTAAAGATAGAAAACTCAGTTGGGTGTGGTGGCAGGTGGCTGTAGTCCCAGCTACTCAGGAGGCTGAGGCAGGAGAATCACTTGAACCCAGGAGGTGGTGTTTGCAGTGAGCCAAGAACGTGCCATCACACTCCAGCCTGGGCGACAGTGAGACTCTGTCTCAAAAAAAAAAAAAAAAAAAAAAAAATATATATATATATATGTATTCATTAGATCAGTAGATAATGGATGCTAATTACGTTGTTCAAGTTTTTAATATCTTCGCTAGTATTCGGTTTGCTTTGATCAGTCAGTTTCTGAGAGACTTGTGTTAAAATCCCTGATTTTGGTTACAGATTAATCTCTTTCTTCTTATAATGCCAGATTTTGCTTCATCTCATTTGAGACTGGGTTGTTAGGTGCATATTTGTTCAGGTTTTTAATATTTTTCTTGTGAAGTGTGCTAATAACCCTCTTATCCCTCTTTAAACTTTTTGCTTAAAAGTGTATTTATGCTGATTTGGGTTGCTCTTTTTTTTTTCTTTAGTATATATTTGTTACACTTTTCTTTATTCCTGGTTTTTTTTTTTTAATATAACAGTTTTATGGTGACATAATTAACATATACAGTTGAGCCATTTTATTTATTTATTTATTTATTTATTTAGAGACAGAGTCTCGCTCTGTTGCCCAGGCTGGAGTGCAGTGGTGTGATCTCAGCTCACTGCAGCCTCCGTCTCCTGGGTTCAAGTGATTATCCTGCCTCGGCCTCCTGAGTAGCTGAGACTACAGGCTCGTGCCACCACACCTGGCTAATTTTTTGTATTTTTAGTAGAGATGGGGTTTCACCATGTTAGCCAGGATGGTCTCCATGTCCTGGCCTCATGATCTGCCCACCTTGCCCTCCCAAAGTGCTGAGATTACAGATGTGAGCCACCTCACCCAGAAGAGCCATTTACAGTATACCATTCAGGCTGAGAGTGGTGGCTCACGCCTGTAATCCCAGCACTTTGGGAGGCTGAGGCGGGTGGATCACCTGAGGTCAGGAGTTCGAGATCAGCCTGGCCAACATGATAAAACCCCATCTCTACTAAAAGTACAAAAATTAGCCGGGCATGATGGCAGGTGCCTGTAATCCCAGCTACTCAGGAGGCTGAGGCAAGAGAATCGTTTGAACCCAGGAGGCAGAGGTTGCAGTGAGCCGAGATGGTGCCACTGCACTCCAGTGTGGGCAGTGAGATAGAAACTGTGTCTCAATAAATAAATAAATAAAGTATACCATTTGTGGCTGGGTGCAGTGGCTCATGCCTGTAATCTCAGCACTTTGGGAGGCCAAGGTGGGTGGATCATGAGGTCAGGAGTTTGAGACCAGCCTGGCCAGCATGGTGAAACCCTATCTCTACTAAAAATTTAAAAAATTAGCCAGGCATGGTGGCGTGTACCTGTAGTCCCAGCTACTTGGGAGGCTGAGGCAGGAGCCTTGAACCTGGCTTGAACCTGGCAGGCGGAGGTTGCAGTGAATGGAGATCATGCCATTGCACTCCAGCCTGGGCGACAGAGCAAGACACTGTTTCAAAAAAAAAAAAAAAGGATACCATTTGTTATTTTTAGCACATACAGAGTTGTGCAACCATCACTATTATCTAATTCCAGAACATTTTCATCACTCCGAAAAGAAATTCTTCTTACCCATTGACGATCACTTCCATTTCTTCCTCCTCCTCCCAGCCCCTGGCAATCACAAATGTACTTCTGTCTCTACGGATTGGTCTATTCTGAACATTTCATACCAATGTAATAATGCAATACATTGGCCTTTTGTGTCTGAATTCCTTCACTTAGCATGGTGTTTTTATTTTATTTTATTTTATTTATTTTGAGACAGAGTTTTGTTCTTCTTGCCCAGGCTGGAGTGCAATGGCGCGATCTTGGCTCACTGCAACCTCTGCCTTCCTCGTTCAAGCGATTCTGCTGCCTCAGCCTCCTGAGCAGCTGGGATTACAGGCATGCGCCATCACACCTGGCAAATTTTGTATTTTTAGTAGAGATGGGGTTTCTTCATGTTGGTCAGGCTGGTCTTGAACTCCCGACCACTGTTGATCCACTACCTTGGCCTCCCACAGTGCTGGGATCACAGGTATGAGCCACCATGCCTGGCTTTTTTTTTTTTTTTTTTTTTGGTAACATAGTGTTTTTAGTTCATCTATGTTGTGGAATGTATTAGCGCTTCATTCCTTTCTTTTTCTTTTTTTTTTTTGAGACAAGCTCTCACTCTGTCATCCAGGCTGGAGTGCAGTGGCATGATCTTAGCTTACTGCAGCCTTAACCTCCTGGGTGCAAGCAATCTTTCCACCTCAGCCTCCCATGTAGCTAGGACTACAGGTGCACATGCTAACACACCTGGCTAATTTTTATATTTTTTGTAGAGATAGGGTTTTGCCATGTTGCCCAGGCTGATATTGAACTCCTGGGTTCAAGCCACCCTCCCACCTTGACCTCCCAAAGTGCTGGGATTACAGGTAGTACTTCATTTCTTTTTACGCCCAAATAATATTCTGTTGCATAGATCTACTGTGTTTTATTTATCCATTCATAGTGATACATTTGAATTGTGTTTCTACTTTTTTGGCTACTATACACATTTGTGTACACTTTTTTTTTGTGGGTATAGGTTTTCAGTTCTTGCGGGTATATATCTATCTCTACAAAAAATATAAAACCCTATCTCTACAAAAAATATAAAACCCTATCTCTACAAAAAATATAAAAATTAGCCAGGTGTGTTAGCATGTGCACCTGTAGTCCTAGCTATATGGGAGGCTGAGGTGGAAAGATTGCTTGCACCCAGGAGGTTAAGGCTGCAGTAAGCTAGAATTGCTGAATCATATGGTAATTCTCTAACATTTTGAGAAACTGCTCGATTGTTTTCCATGTGTATTGTATCAGTTCACATTCCTACCAGCATGTGTAAGGGTTTCATTTTCTTCACATCCTTGCCAATACTTCTTATTATCTGTCTTTTTGATTATAGTCATGCTAGTGGGTGAGAAGTGGTATTTCATTGTAATTTTGATTTGTATTTTCTTTGTGGGTAAAGATGTTGAATGTTTTTTTCATGTGATTTTGGCTCATTTGTATATAATATGTTGAAGAAATGTCTTTTCATATCCTTTGTCTATTTTAAAATTGTATTATCTTTTTGTTACTGAATTGTAAGAGTTCTTTTTAAATTAGTTAACACTTTTAGAGACAGGATCTTATTCTGTTGGCCAGGTGGGCTTCGAAGTCCTGGCCCCAAGTAATTCTCTGGCATTAGCCTCTTGAGTAGCTAGGATCACATGCGTATAGCACTGTGCCTGACTTGTATGAGGTCTTTCTATAGATTCATGTTCCTCATCAGATACATGATTTACAAATATTTTCTTTCATTTCTTCACTTTTAATCTCTTTGTAATGTTTTAGGTCTATCTTTTGTAGACAGTATCCTCATTTAAAATCTAGTTGTAGGGTCCCTGTCTTTTAGCTGGCAAACTTATTCTCTTTACATTTATTGTAATAACTAGATATGTGGTGGATTTCTACTGTCTTATTTTGTGCTTTATATTACCCTTCTCTTTTCTCCTTTTTCCTCCTTTCCTGACATCTCTTGGATTGATCAGATTTTCTTTATATCTATATATTTTTTATATCTCCTCTTTTCCCCCTCAACTCATTTGGAAGGCTTATAGTCAATTCTGTTCTGTACTCTTAAATTTTTCTGAGTAATATGAGGACTTTAGATAGCTTTAGTTCTAACTCACTTGCCCTTCATCTGCCATGTTGCTATTGCCCAATATTTTAGTTTCAGTTTGTTTTTACTTTCCCAAATTTGTTGTTACGCTTATTTCTAAATCTTTAATCCTTTTTTAGATCTCCTCACATTCTTGCCAGTTTGTGTTTGCTTATTTGTTCATCATTGCTTCATTCAAATCCCTCCTAAAGTTCACCTTTAATGGTGCTTTCAGCACAGTTTTGGGGATGGTAAATTCTCTCACTGTTTGTTAGTTCTTTTACTCTCAAATAGTTATTACAATTCTAGACGGGATAGGGATCTTCCCTCAGCACTTTGAAGATATTCTTCCTTCTTTATTTGGCATTCATTATGCCAGAAGGCTGCTGAGAAGCTGAGAAGGCTGCTGTTGGTGTAATTGTTGCTCCTGTGTAGGACATTTCTCATTTCTATCTTTTCTCACATTGAAAGACTGCTTTTAAGACATTCTGTTTGTCTTTGGTGATATGTGGCTTCACTACAATGGAGGGTATTTTTGTTTTGTTTTTAGAGTGACGTTTTTATTGTGTGTGACTCACTGTGATTCTTAAAGCTGAACATTTATGTTCTGCATCAACTGTGGGAAAATTCTAATTCTCTCTTTGAATATTTTCTTTGCCCCCCATTATGTTTATTTTATCCTTCTGGAATTCCTATTACTCATTGATTGGTTCATTCATCCAACAAACATATATATATATATATATATAAAGCCTGCTGAGTGTCAGATGCTGTCCCAGGCACCGGGGACACAAGCAGTGAACCAAAACAGCTGAAAGCTTCATTCGTGGAGTTTGTATTCCAGTGTGGAATACAGGCAATCGACAAGAAACAAAAATACGTGTTGTTCAACCACAGACTCCAAATGCTGTGAGGAAGAATGCAGAGTACAAGGCTAGCAAAAGGTGCGGGCTGACACGGGTTTTATATCTTGTGCTGCTTTTTTGTTTATTTGTCTGCCAGGCTTTTTGAGTAATCCTTGGATCAAGCTTCCATGTGTATTTTCTTTGCACAGCTGTTTTTCAAACCATTCCCATTTGTATTATTTTGCATGGCTGTGTCGCAAATTACTGCATACACGGTAGCTTAAAACAGCACTCACCATGAGCTCACAGTTGTGTGGGGCCGACGCCTGGCATGGTATTTTTGGGTGTTATGCTCAGGATATCACAAGGTGGAGGACATCAAGATATCGAATAGGTTAAGTTCTCGTCCGGAGGCCCCGGGGAAAAGTCCACGTCCACGCTCACTCTGTGGTTGGCAGAATTCAGTTCCGTGAGGCTGGAGGACTGAGGTCCCATTTCCTTGCTGGCTGTCAGCTGGGTGCATTTTCAGCCACTTTCCTGCTGTGTAGCATAGTCTGTCTTCAAGCCAGCAACGGTGAACAGAAACCCTTCCTTGCTTCGAATATCGGACTTCCTTTTCTGTAACTGGCCAGAGAAAAAGGCTTGTGCGGTCAGGTTAGGCCTACTCAGGTCCTCTCTCTGTTTTAAGCTCACCCGTGCCACAAAACGGAACCTGCTCTGGGGAGTCTAGTCCATCCTCTTCACCGTCTACGGGTTTTTGCAGGGCATGGACCCAAGGGCCAGAAGTCTTGGAGCACATCTTAGAATTCTGCAATTAAAATGTTTTTTATTTTTTTTTTATTTTCTTACTTGCCATCCGGTAACATAAAGTATTAATGATTGTGCATTTCATTTCTTCTTTTTTTTTTTTTGAGACAGAGTCTTGCTCTGTCACTCAGGCTGGAGTGCAATGGCGTGATCTTGGCTCACTGCAACCTCTGCCTCCCGGGTTCAACCGATTCTCCTGCCTCAGCTTCCCTAGTAGCTAGCATTATAGGCACCCACCACTATACCTGGCTAATTTTTGTATTTTTAGTAGAGACAGGGTTCACCATGTTGGTCAGGGTGGTCTCAAACTCCTGACCTCAAGTGATCTGCCCGCATTTCTTGAAATTTTATCTGTTTTTTTTTTTTTTTTTTTTCTAGTTTTGAGGGAGTCTTATTCTTTTCCTATGGATTCTCTTCCTTCTTTTTCTTTTTTCTCTGTCTTTGGTCACTCTAGATATATTTATTTTAGAGCAAGCTTTTTCAACCTGTGGCCCGTGGGCCAAGTGTGGCCCAGGATGGCTTAGAATGTGGCCTAACACAAATTTGTAAACTTTCTTAAGACATTTTGAGATTTTTTTTTGGTGATATGTATATATATATAAAACCAATATGTATATATGTATATCATGTATATCTATTTCTCTCTCTCTCTGTATATATATATGTATTTTAGGTCATCAGCTGTCATTAGTGTTTAGTGTATTTTATGTATGGCCCAAGGCAATTCTTCCAGCGTGGCCCACGGAAGCCGAAAGATTGGACGCCCCTGTTTGAGCGTCTCTGACGCCGTAGTACCCCAGGGTGCTGGTCTGCTTCCTGTGTGTCTGCTGGTGGGGGTATCGTTGTTTTCTGGGTTTGGATTCATGCATCCTTAGTTGATTTTTATCTGCAGGAGCCCTGTGTCCTCTGGGGAGTGGGAGTGTCCCCCACTTTTGTTTCTGGAGACTCAGGCCAGGAGGCTTCACAGGCAGTCTCATTCCGGGAGCAGTTTTATGATGCTGTCTCTGCCTAGGGTGGTCCAGTTCAGATACCACCCACATGAGGATGAGGCTTTGGGTGTGGGTTCCTCACGGGAGACCTTCTTTTCCTTGATCCCATGGTGGAGACGGGCCTTCTCGCTCCCATGGTTGGTGGCGAGAACTTTCCTTCACAGAGACCGCGATGTTGGAGGCTGTTGGCATCATGCCAGTTCTCTACATCTTTTGGGCTTGAGGCCTCACCCGTCCTGCCTGGGTGTTGAGACACAGCCAGTTCTAAGCTCTCCAGGCCTCTTCCTGGTGTCTGATCACCCCTGCCTGGGGCCATGGGACGCCAGCTCCTGCCTCCCTAGCTTCAGTTTCCCCTTCCCTCCTGTGGCCTGGTGATTTCCTTCTCTTCTTGGGAACTCATCTTCTGTGTGCTTTTTTTTTTTTTTTTCCTAGAAACAGGCTTTTGCTCTGTCACTCAGGCTGGAGTGCAGTGGTGGGATCTCAGCTCAAGGGAGCCTTGACCTTCTAGGCTCAGCAGTCCTCCTGCCTCAGCCTCCTGAATAGCTGGGACCACAGGTGTGTGCCACCAAGCCCAGCTAATTTGTTGTGTTTTTTTGTAGAGATGGGGTCTCACTATGTTGCCCAGGCTGGTCTTGAACTCCTGGTCTCAAGTGATCCTCCCGTCTTGGCCTCCCGAAGTGCTGGGGTTACAGGCTTGAGCCATTGCACCCGGCTGAGGGGAGTTCTTTTCGGTGTCAGCTGCTGGACTCTGCAGAACATGTGAATGGGCAGGGTTCTGCGGTGGCAAACCAGCAGCCCAGAGCCCTGTCTGCTTTCTGGGACCCCACCCCACACCGTGAACCTTCTTTGTTTTACAGAGGAAGTGCTTTCTGAGAAGGAGAAGATCCTGGACAAGCTGGAGCTGAGCTTGATCCACACCAGAGGGGATGGTGCCGACCTCAGGCCAGGTCTGGGGCTCTTCTGTGTTCTCTGCCCATGCCCTGTGGTCCCTTGAGGGTGCCCTCTGGACCCTGTTCAGCCTCCCACAGTCTCCCAGTCACCATCCCCTTGGCCCCAGGCCTGACTGGAGCTAGCATCTGGGAGCGTGGACATTCCAGCCCCTCAGAGCCAATGCCAGGGGACAGGCTCCCTTCCTCTCTCCAGCCCTGCCAGGCCCAGCCACTGAGAGAGAGGAGGGCTGGTCATAGAGCCCAGCATGGGAGATTTGGGGCTCAGCCAGAAGCTTTGCATACCTCTAGGAGCTGGAATGTTCTGGAACAGTTGTCCTCAGATCAGCCCCCTCATGCAGCTCTGTGTCTTTGAACTTGAGCTGTACTTTCATAACGCTCTCCTGCTCTGCTCCTGGGTGGTCCAGATGTGCTGGGGGAGGAGCACTGGGCCTGGAGCTAACCTCCCTGCTCAGAACGGAGAGGGGGCCGTTGGCTCGTTAAAAACCCTTCTGGGTGGCAAGCCCCCTGAGGACAAGGGGATGCGCTTTCTACTTGCCTCCTGGGTCCCCAGTGCTTGGCAGAGAGAGGAGAGGCCCTGGGCACTCCTTTTGGGATGGATGAATGAATGTGATGTGTCCCCAGCAGATGACACCAAGGCTGAGGAGAAGGAGCCCATTGAAACACAGCAAAATGGTGACAGAGAGGAAGAGGATGAGGGGAAGAAGGAGGACAAGAAGGGGAAATTCAAGTTCATGTTCAACATTGCGGATGGGGGCTTCACAGGTACTGGGGCTGGGGGGTGGGCAGAGAGCTGAGGCTTCCTGACTGTGGGTCCCAGGAGTCTAGACCAGTGGAGACTTTATACTAGAGTGTGACTGGTTGCTAAAAGTCCATTGTATAACTTTTCTTAGCAACACTGGATCGCTGGACCTCTGGGGGTGGAGGCAGGGGCAGGGAGGGAGGGAGCGGCTGTCCAGGCCTGCCTGTGTGTGACAGCCGGGGCACTTCTCATCCTGCTCACCTTGGCTCGTTTCCCAGAGTTGCACACGCTGTGGCAGAATGAGGAGCGGGCTGCGGTGTCCTCGGGGAAAATCTACGACATCTGGCACCGGCGGCACGACTACTGGCTGCTGGCGGGCATTGTGACGTATCCTTGGCCAGGCCGGGCTGGGCAGGCACTCACCTGTTCTGTGGACCTCGGGCAGAGCGCTCTCAGGGCTCCAGGGAAGCCTTCCTCGCTCTTCCACGCTCTTCCTTGCTCTTCCTCGACTCTGGCGGTGGCTAGGAATCCTTGGCATTGCTGTGTTGTCCGCTCCCCGCCGCTGTCATCACGGCTTCTTCCCTGTGTGTCTCTGGGTCCACATTTCCCTCTTTTTTTTTTGAGATGGAGTTTCACCCTGCTGCCCAGGCTGGAGTGCAGCGCCTCAGTCTCAGCTCACTGCGACCTCTGCCTCCCGGGTTCAAGTGATTCTCCTGCCTCAGCCTCCCAAGTAGCTGGGATCACAGGCGTCTGCCACCACACCTGGCTAATTTTTGTAGTTTTAGTAGAGACGGGGTTTCACTATGTTGGCCAGGCTGGTCTAGAACTCCTGACCTCAAGTGATCCACCCACCTCGGCCTCCCAAAGTGCTGGGATTACAGGCGTGAGCCATCGTGCGCAACCTTTTTCTTTGTTTCTTTTTTTTTTTTTTTTTTTGAGATGGACTCTCACTCTGTGGCCCAGGCTGGAATGCAGTGGTGTGATCTCAGCTCACTGCAGCCTCCACCTCCTGGGTTCAAGTGATTCTTCTGCCTCAGCCCCTCGAGTAGCTGGGATTGAGGCGTGCACCACCACGCCCGACTAGTTTTTGTAATTTTAGTAGAGACGGGATTTTGCCATGTTGGCCAGGCTGGGCTGGAGCTCCTGGCCTCAAGTGATCCACCTGCCTTGGCCTCCCAAAGTGCTGGGATTACAGGCATGAGCCACTGCGCCCGGCCCCAAATTTTACTCTTCTTATAAGGTTAGGGACCCACCCTCATCCAGTATGGCCCTTTCTTAACTTGATTACATCTGCAAATACCCTCTTTCCAAAAAAGTACCCAGTCTCAGGTGCTGGGGCAGGACTTAAACCTGTCAGCCAGGTTGTTGGGTGAAGAGCGAACCCTCTGAAGCCCCGGGCTGTGTCTCCTGCACTCAGGGCACACGTCAGTGTCTGCTGATGCCGTCGCTGTCCTGTCCTCCATACGCTCATCTTGCAGCTGCGCTTGAGGACTCCCCGGAGAGCGTACAGCCGGGATGCCGACCCCCCCGGCCCCTCCCCCTGCCCGCGCTGCCTCCTCCTATGGCCCCACCTCTTCTGTTAAGGCCAGGTTTGCCCTTAACAGTGCCCCACCCAGGCATGGCTACGCCCGCTGGCAGGACATCCAGAATGACCCAAGGTACATGATCCTCAACGAGCCCTTCAAGTCTGAGATTCACAAGGGCAACTACCTGGAGATGAAGAACAAGTTCCTGGCCCGCAGGTTCAAGGTCAGTCTTCCGCAGGGCCAGGGGCTGCCGGGGGCGGGGAGGAAGGTGTCGGGAGGGTCCTGGGCAAAGGAATTAGAGAGCAGCCACCCCAGCCATGTACCTGGGTCACATGCCACGAAGCAGTCAGTAAGTCCATCAACTAACAGTGGTGGCTCCTTGCTCTGGCCCCAGCTGCGGATCTGCTGCCCTGGGTTGATGGGTACAGAGAACCCAGCTTGGTGACAGCTCCAAGAGTTGGCCACCACCAGGCCAGGGTGGGCAGCAGATGGGAATATGTCCTGTTTCCCTCCTTTCTGCTGGGAGCCTTGGCCTGGGGTGGGTGCTAATGGAGGATGGAGGGTGGCCATTCAGAGGGAGGGGCTGGGCCAATGCTGCTCCCCACCCCCAGCTGCTGGAGCAGGCGCTGGTCATTGAGGAACAGCTCCGGAGGGCTGCCTACCTGAACATGACCCAGGACCCCAACCACCCCGCCATGGCCCTCAATGCCCGCCTGGCTGAAGTGGAGTGCCTTGCCGAGAGCCACCAGCACTTGTCCAAGGAGTCCCTTGCTGGGAACAAGCCTGCCAATGCCGTCCTGCACAAGGGTGAGTGAGCCCTGCCCCCCATGGTGTGACCCATGCAGCTTCCTCCTGCCTGGTGAGCGCTCTTGGCTGTAGGTAAGGGCGCTCTGGGGTCGGGGCTGGGGACAGATGTCAGCCCAGAGCGTGGTGGACTTCTGGGCCAGTATGGGACAGTCCTGTCATCAGACTCCTCATCTCCCCTGCAAGGAAACTGAGGCTGCTTGCTTCTCCAGCCTGTTTCTCAAGCCTGCTCTGTGCAGGCCCTGGCCCAGGCTATCGACACAGAAAACCACGAAACTGTAAAGGCTTCTGAGTCCTGACAGCGTGCCATAATGCATTGTGTCTTTTTTTTTGTTTGTTTTTTGAGATGGAGATTCACTCTGTTGCCCAGGCTGGAGTCCAGTGGCGCGATCTGAGCTCACTGCAACCTCTGCCTCTTGAGTTCAAGCGATTCTCCTGCCTCAGCCTCCCGAGTAGCTGGGACTACGGGCGTACGCTGCCATGCCCGGCTAATTTTTTGTATTTTAGTAGAGACGGGCTTTCACCGCGTTGGCCAGGCTGGTGGTGAACTGAGCTCAGGCAGTCCGCCCACCTCAGCCTCCAAAAGCTCTGGACCACAGGCATGAGCCACCGTGCCCGGCTTTAGCCCTGGCAACACCTGTCAGCCTGGAACCTTCTTGCTGGCCCTGTGCAGGAAGAGGGGACTCTGGCCGAGATCTCCGTCGATTCAGACCTCTGGTGCTTGATACACATCTCTGCTGTTGTCACGGGGCACACTTCTGCCCTCGGGGCTCCTGGCTGGCTGTGGGAGGGTGGCCCTGTGGCGAGAGTTGCTGGACCCATCCCCGTGCCCTGCAGTCCTCTCTGGTGTGCTCTGACCCTGTGCCTACCTGGGCCTGGGACTGCAGGCCTCCCCGAGGACTCTTGTGAGGGAAGCCCTGTGTTGTCCAGTGTTTCTGGCTTGCTTGTCTACTGCCCAGGGACCCCTCCCCAGGGACCTCTGGGAGGAGTTCTTTGGAAGCCCCTGCTGTGTCCCCACTTGGCAGTACTGCCTGGCAGCCTGGGAGGGCCTGGTGCACAGCACCCCCTGGTGCCCACTTCTGGCTGAGTGCAGTCATACGCCCTTGCAAATAAGCCCCAGCTCTTGCGCTGCGTCGCTCCATCCCTCCACCCCTCCATCCCTTCATCATCCCTCCATCCCTCCATCATCCCTCCATCATCCCTCCATCCCTCCA
>PVKV010019044.1:0-43165 GCA_004027835.1 Alouatta palliata
CGAAAACAGCCGAGCCGGCGAAAACAGCCGCGCCGGCCAAACCAGGTGCGCTGGCGACCCGTGGGGCTCCTCCCCCTGGGAATCTCCTGGTCGGTGGGCAATAAAAATCCGTCTGGGAATGTGGCGTCCACTCACCCTCCACGCTTTCACTGGGAGCTGCAATCCTCAGCTGCTCCTAATCGGCCATCTTGGATCCTCTTAGGAAAATGTTTTTTAAAAAATAAAGAAAAAAGCCAAACTTCCTTAACTTAAGAAACTTAAGGAGTTTTCACAATTCCTAAGTCAATATTCCTGTACTAAGAGCATTGACTAAGAAGAGGCAGGAATATAAAGAACCTCAATGAAATAAATACAGTAAAAACAAAACAAAAACTTGATATATAGAATATTTAAATCTTTTTTTTTTCCTTTTATGAGAGCAACATTGCTGAACATATACTCTAGAAAGGAGGCTAACTGGAGGTTTTTTTCTGTATAACATTTTAGTCTAGTGAACTGAAAAGTTTCTTAGACATCCACTTATGCTAGTCCACTGCCACAGAACTAGTTTGTGGCCTCAGTATCTAGAAAGGATTATTCTTTCCCCTTTTTCATCAGTCAGATGAGCATTGGTATAATGATGGGTTGAAAAGTTACTGCAGCTCTGTCCAATTTAATTTTTAGCGCAGTGAGGACTGTGAATCTGTCTGAATTCCGATAAGTGAAAGTAGCTGTTGACCACCAACCATGGACAACACTGGTCTTGGGTTTAGATGGGGTGGCATAGAATTAGCAGGGCGAATAAGAGGTAGTGGAGGATGATTTAAAGTTGGCCGGGGCTGGATGAACCGAGCCTGTTGCTGGAGTGCAGGAGGCTGCCGGTGAAGAGCAGGGGCAGCAGGCAGTGTTGGACGAAGAAGTGGTGGAGGCTGGTTCAGAGTGGCAATGGGGGCTGTTGGTGTTGGAGTGGATGATGGGGCAGGACGTGATGGACCCAGTGTCTGAGGAGCCTGTGGGGTCTGTGCCTCCTCTTCTTCATCAGTGCTCTTCCCTGATGGCACATTAGAAGCACTTTTTGTCTCCTCCCCTAAAGTAGAAGCATCACCATTAGAAGCCTGGGTTCCTTGTTCTGCTTCCCACTCCTGCAATACCTCCTCTAAGTTAAACTGACGCCTGTAGTTTACAAAGAAGTTCTTCACTTGGCCAACAGTCTTGTTGCCAATTACATCTGCAATAGCTTGAAAATCTTTAGCATATTTGCGGACACCTTGCACTGCTAGAAGCTGCTCCTCTGTGGTCCAACGGGCATTAATTTTCTGATTTGACTCAGGAGGTTTGAATTCTTCAATTCCACCTTCCATTTTCTGTTTAAGTGCACTGTTTACTTGCTTAGCATTCTGAACCTGACGTTTTAGAGAGATCAGCTCCATGTCCAGTTGCCTCAGAATGGTGCTGGCTGCATTGGGACTACAGGAAACCGCTACCACATCTTCCTGGGTTAAATACATGCCCTTAGGTGGACGGCACTTAGAGCACTGAGAATGATGGCGATGTTGTAAACTCTGATACTCTCTTCTTCCAAGTCCAGTCTTGCTAGTTTGGACAGGTTGCTCAGTATTACTCTCTTTTTTGGGATCATAATCACTATCATTCCCATCCATTGGATGTGGTTCTTCTACATCATCATCACTGTCACCCTGATTATGTCTATTAGCTAGTTTACGAGCCTGGCGATCCATCACACTTGTCCGAGAGCGAGTTTTTTTTTCCAGGAATAGTAATATTTTACAAGGCTTGCAATTGTCTTATCTGGAAGCATTTGCTGAATCCTGTGAAAGCTCTTTCCATGAAAACTAAAGGCTTGTTCAAATAGGACTTTATTTGTCCACTCATCCGGAAAGGGAGTGAAATTAGGGAGATCAGCAAGGGACTTCTCAATGTTATGTTTATGCCAGAACAACATGCCAAGTGCCTGCTCCACATTGTAGCCATGCTTCTCCTTTGCAATTGCAACGTATTCTTCCAATTTGGCATCTGGGATACTGTGATACGGAGACCATACAAGCATCCCTCCATTGTCTTTATCTGTGTTCTTTATAGCACCTGGATCAAATTCAGGGATCCGAGCTTGGTATTCGGCTCCGACTCTCATCCCAATATCGTGCTGGTCGTCGCTGCTGCAGCGACCTCGCTCTCCGCTCTCCACCTCGTTGGTGGACGAGGCGCCGCCGCCGCCCGCCCGCAGGGCTCTTGGCGCTGCCGTTGGCCGATCGGTTCTTCCCCAGTAACTCGGGCCCTTTCTCCATCATGCGGGGCATGGTAGAACAGGGGAGGGGGAAAGGTGAGGGGAAGAGGTGGGCGTGAGGGTGAAGGGGGAGATGGCTTAGAGCGCGGGCGGGAGTGAAAGGAGGAGGAGGAGGAGACGCCAACGTGGCTTATTCTTAGACTCTTTGTAAATTTGGTCTAAGCTATTTTCTCTTCTAAGCCCGATTACAATTTGTCAGGAAAGGGCTGATGACCTGGTAGGAGCCTGCAAGGAGGCTATTGTCTGAGACACAGACTTCTTTCTAAGGTGTTTCTGTCTCTTCTTCAAGCGAAGTCCATTGAAATGGTGGTAGATTATTCCATTTTGCACAGTGGGGACAGTGAGTTTTATTTTCAATTTTAAAAATAAGTAGAATTTCAGAGAGAGAGTGAATATTGTACTTAGCATATTTGGCAGTAAAATACCTGTTGCAGATGATAGCTTTGTGTAAACAAAATGCTCTTAAAAAAACTGAATTGCAGAAGACAAAACTATCTTCACTTCTTTGCTGCTAAGGTAAGTTACTTCCAGTGTTTGCAAGATCAACCATTTAATCGTATAGTATGTGTATATGTGTAAATACACATGTAAATCTAAAGAACAATTTCAATGTAATGTTATTTAATATGATTTCTTTTCAACTTCTTATCACAGAAAAATCCAGATAAAAACCCCAGTGTAGTTATTTAAAATTATAAAATTTTAAAATAAAACATTGAAATATATTGATATCCATTCATATTCCATATTTTCTGTTAGAAACTGAGAAGATAAAGATGCTTATCATTTACCTGAAGAACCCTATCCTTATCAGCTATGAAGAAGTCATGAAAATAGAAATCCATTTTGATTTGCAGATCAACATATCACAAGCTTCCATTCAAGCTTTAGGAGAAGATAAACAGGTGGCAGGTTTCATTCTTTTGGATTATTTTTAAATGTTTTAGTATGTTTCATGTCTATTCAATGTTCTTGTTGGGTTTTGATGTGAGTATTTGATCAAGCAGAAAACCTGGTCTTTTGAATACCATGTAAAAAGAGTTGAGAGTTCTGGATTTGAATCCCAGTTTTTCCCTTTCATGAGCCATTGTCTTGACAAGATAGAACAGAAAGCCTCTTTGTTCCTTGAAATGCCTTATTCTACTTATTGCAAACAGCCAAAAGGTTTTCTATGATATTATCACCCTCTTTCACCTTCTCGCTGGAATCTTGAGGACACTGGCATTTCCTTGTCTCTCAGCTCCCCCTGGACCTGGGGGCAGTGTATTGGTCTGTTCTCACGCTGCAAATAAAGACATACCTGAGACTCGGTAATTTATAAAGGAAAGAGGTTTAATGGACTCACGGTTCCACATGGCTGGGGAAGCTTCAAAATCATGGCAGAAAGCAAAGGTGGAAGAAAGTCACATCTTACATGGCGGCAGGCAAGAGAGCTTGTGTAGGGGAACTCCCCTTTAAAAAACCATCAGATCTTGTGAGACTTACTATCATGAGAACACATGGTAAAGTACTGCCCCCATGGTTCAATTACCTCCCGTAGGGTCCCTCCCATGACACATGGGAATTATGGGAGCTACAGTTAAAGATGAGATTTGGGTGGGGACACAGCCAAACTGTATCAGGGAGTCATTAAGAATAGAGGGACTTTTTTTTTCACAGTTGTACTTGTTGGTCTTATCTTGTGGAAATGGTCTGTACCTTTCTAGATTGCTATGGCCTGTGACTCTGACTATAATGTTTCTTATTTTTTGACAGGAATAAGAAACCTTTCTGTATAACAGACGGTAGATGAGGCAAAGAAATTTGTAACAAAAGGCAAAAAATACTGTAGTAATGACCCATAGGGAGTGAATGAAGAGCTCAGAGACCTGAACGAGGAAGTCTCAGGCTAGGTTCCTTTTGGTTTGATTTGTATATGATGGTGTTTATATGTAGCGAAGTGCTCTGAAAATAATTTCCAAAAACACCCTATTTTAATGACATGGTCTTTTTACGAAAAGGCCATTTCATGGTTGAGGATGAGATCAGTCACTTGATTAAAAAAAACACCTCCTCCATCACATGACATACGTTCTGACACAACAAGTTTACCTTAACTCACAATAATATCAAAATCACATGTCTTTCCACATTTCACAAAATGAATAATGTGTTTTGAGGGGAGCATGAGGGTTTTCCTGTGATGAAGCTGCAGTTCCTAGAATAGGTGCCCCCTGTGAGAAAGGGCTTGGACTGAGGAACCTACAGTCAGAAACTCACTACAGAGTCATCCTGAGAAAGACTCAGTACCTGAGAGAAGCAGAGGTTAGACACTACCGAGGGGGTGAGACCTGGGACAGAGACAGGAGAGGCTGGGAAGACACCAGGAAAGAGTGTTTGGAACAGTGGCTCATGCCTGTAATCCCAGCACTTTGGGAGGCTGAGGCGGGTGGATCACAAGGTCACGAGTTCGAGACCAGGCTGGCCAAAATGGTGAAACCCCGTCTCTACTAAAAATAAACAAAAATTAGCTGGGCGTGGTGGCATGCATCTATAATCCCAGCTACTCAGGAGGCTGAGATAGGAGAATTGCTTGAATCTGGGAGGCGGAGGTGGCAGTGAGCTGAGATCGTGCCATTGCACTCCACCTTGCGCAATAGATCAAGACTCTATCTCAAAAAAAAAAAAAAAAAAAAGTGCTTGGAGCAGGAGAATGGCTATCTGTAGCTGGTCCTGGAAGGAGGTGGGGCCTGGAGAAGCCAGAAACAGTGGGATGATCCCTCAGAAGAGGGCAAACTGATCAACTTGATTAACTTCTGATTTATCAATGTGTTTTGTTCTAAGTTTTAGGTTTTTCTTAAAAACTTTTTTTTTTTTTTTAAAGATGACTACATTTCAAAGTTGACTTTTGTCTTGCGTTTCAGATGTTGCCTGACCAGATGAAAATCTCCTCAGAACTTTTTAGTAAGTCTGATAAAGAAGACATGGAGAGTTTCAGTGGCCATGAAAGAGAGACAGGTATATTGGGAAATAACACAATTCTGACCCTGCATTTCCTATAAAACAAACCTTAGTTGGAAGAGGTCACTAGAAACCTGTGGTCATACAAGAGTGACACATGTCTGATGGTACCTCTGGAGGAAGAAGAGCTGCTGATAGCCTTGAATCGTTTTCTGCACCTGATAAGGTCTCTCTTGTGGGTCAACTGGAAATGACAAAGGAGAATAAATGACGGGATTTGGGGGAGGCAGGACATGGAGGTAGGGAGGATTTTGTCTACCCACAAAGCTGGCCCTGCACTAGAGCATGTTTCTCTTTTCAGTTACACCCTAAGGCTGTTTTCCCAAGTGCCCGTAGTTTTCTTTTTTTCTTTTTTTGAAACGGAGTCTTGCTTTGTTGCCCAGGCTGGAGTGCAATGGCCCAATCTCACCTCACTGCAACCTCTGCCTTCCAGGTTCAAGAGATTCTCCTACCTCAGCCTCCTGAGTAGCTGGGACTATAGGCATGTGCCACCATGCCCAGCTAATTTTTTGTATTGTTAGTGCAAACGGGGTTTCGCCACATTGGCCAGGCTGGTCTCAAACTCATGGCCTCAAGTTATCCATCCGCCTTGGCCTCCCAAAGTGCTGGGATTCCAGGTGTGAGCCAATGCACCTGGCCTGTGTTTATGGATTTCTGATTGGACGTTTGAGGCAGGAACAAATTACCAGCTCTTACCAAAGGATGGAGAGGTACCAGAGGGTGCATCCCGTGAAGAATATGGTGAATGTGTCAGCGTGTGCACGGTTATTATATTAAATGTCTTTTTCTTAATTTGTATAGAGCAGGCAGAAGAATCCACCAATGTGGTGGAGTTCGTGAGTGCTGAAGATGAGCGTTGCCTAATAACTCTCCCCTTAAATGTCCAATCTGAGCCACCTGTGAGTACAGGGATTGGGGCTGAAGGTTCTTATCTGTCTCCACTAGGATAATAACAGGTGGAAGCCACCTTTCCTGTTTCATAGACCATTTTCTACTGGCCATTTGTCAGTTAAAAAAATAAATTAAGACCTTGCTCTGTCGTCATAGCTCACTGCAGCTTCAACCTCCCAGGCTCATGTGATCCTTCCATCTCAGCTTCTTGAGGAGCAAGAGCTACAGGTGCTGCCACCATTTTTTGTAGAGATGGGGTCTTGCACTATTGCTCAGGCTGGTCTCAAACTCCTGTCCTTAAGAGATTCTCTCATCTTGACCTCCCAAATCTTTGGGATTACAGGCATGAGCCACTATGCCCCATCAGCAGTCTGTCAATTTTTGGACTATCCCCTCCCTGAGATTGTTTTTGCTCCATGTTTGAGTAATTGTGTATTCTCTCTCTTTTTTCTTTTTTTTGAGATGGAGTTTTGTTCTTGTTGCGCAGGCTGGAGTACAATGGCACCATACTGGCTCACTGGAACCTCTGCCTTCTGGGTTCAAGTGATTCTCCTGCCTCAGCCTCCCAAGTAGCTGGGATTATAGGCATCCGCCACCACGACCGGCTAATTTTTGTATTTTTAGTAGAGACAAGGTTTTGCCATGTTGGCCAGGCCGGTCTCAAACTCCTGACCTCAGGTGATCCACCTGCCTTGGCCTCCCAAAGTGCTGGGATTACAGCTGTGAGCAACTGCACCTGGTGTGAATTATCTTTCATTCAACTCAGCTTTCCCTTGGAATACATGACTTGTCTGGCCTCTGCCTCATTCCTTCATTTGGGATCTAGAGACTGAAGGAGCCTAATGTTTGGGGGTGAGACTTGGCTTTCACTTACTTGCTGTAGGTACTTGGGCACATTACTAACATTGAGCATTGAGGAACCTGAGGCTTCCCCTCCACAGAATGGAGGCATCAGGAGTTCACGGGGTAGCCCTCTTGGATGGAAAAAGAATGTACGTGGAGTAGCTAATACATTATTTAGTCAAGTCCTCATTTTCTTCCTTCCTTTCTTTCTTTTTTTATTTTTATTTTTTTGAGATGGGGCTGGCTCTGTCACCCAGGCTGTAGTGCAGTGGCACAATCTTGGCTCACTGTAAACTCCACCTCCCAGGTTCAAGCGATTCTCATGCTTCAGCCTCCTGAGTAGCTAGGACTACAGGAGTGCACCATCACACCTGGCTAATTTTTGTGTTTTTGTAGAGACAGAGTTTCTCCATGTTGTCCGGGCTGGTCTCAAACACCTGGGCTCAAGTGATCCTTCTGCCGTTGCTTCTCAAAGTGCTTGGATTATAAGTGTGAACCACTGTGCCCAGCCAATTCCTCATTTTATTTTTAACATCTGATACATGAATATGTTATGTGGAAATGTGATAGAGTGTCACGATTTTTTTTTTTTTTTTAAAGCAAACACACCAGAGATTATTGCTCCAGAAAAGCTGTCATCCTTTTCAAACTAGTCTGCTTGGGTAGTTGTGCACTTATCCCGACAGTACTGACACTGTTGAAGCCATTTTTGAGTCTTTACCTAGTGTTTCCCTGCTACCTGTGAAAGTCTGTGATTCTCTCAGTGGAGCAAATTCTTTTGTGAGGGTGGACATGAATTTTTTGGAACAGCCAACCATCATTTGGAGTCAAAAAATTCATTTATCAGTGACGGAGGTGTCTGATATCTTAGAATTTAATGCATATGCTTTTCTTGGAGGGCCAAAAGACTTTCAAAAGACAGGCTTCAATTAAACCGTAATATAATTTGCTTCTCTGCAGCAAACAAACGTGGCAGAAATGAAACCAGATGATACACAACAAGGTCAGACATCTTTATCGGTCATGGTCAAGACTTGCATGGTGTATTTAAATGTTTACTTAAGATGCTTAACTTGTTTTGTTTTAAATTTTTGTCATTAGAAGTTCTTTCAAAGCATGAGTATTCTTCAGATTTACAAGAACCACCTGTTGAAATTCAGGCTCCTCAATTAAATGACAAATCAAGGTAAGTGATTTTTAAAACTAATAAACCATTCTATTTGTCTGTTTTCACGCTGCTGATAAAGACATTCCTGAGACCAGGTGACTTATAAAGAAAAAGAGGTTTAATGGACTCACAGTTCCACATGGCTAGGGAGGCCTCACAATCATGGCAGAAGGCAAAATGCACATCTTTACAGGGTGGCAGACAAAAGAGAATGAGAGCCAAGAGAAAAGGGAAACCCCTTATTATAAAACCATCAGATCTCATGGACTTATTTACTACCATGAGAACAGTATGGGGGAACCACCCCCATGATTCAGTTATCTCCCACTGGGTCCCTCCCACAAGTCATGGGAATTATGAGAGCTACAATTCAAGGTGAGATCTGGGTGGGGACACAGCCAAACCATGTCAACCATGCAGATCATTGTTAATGTGGGCACTACAAGTTGACCACCTACGTTTTTCCCCTTTCCTGTGTTTGGCCAACCCCTGCCCCTGACCACACACAAGAGAGTGTTGTGTGAAGTTTTCTACAGAATCACTGGAGGAGCGTTGGCAAGTTCTCCTGACTACTGGCCTCTACCATTACACCTCTAGGGTTATCTCCAACAACGTATTCTTCTGCAGGAAAATAGTGACTTTGAGATTGAAGGACACAAAATCAATATCCAAAAATTAATTTTTTCTGTACATTAACAATCAAAAAATTAAAATAAAAGGCTATACCATTTACTAATAGTATTTAAACATGACATAGGAATTAATCTGACAAAAGATTCATAAGACCTCCCCCTCCTCTACCTCCTGCACTGAAAACTATAGAACATTGTTGAGAGAAATTAAGAAAGATCTAAATATGTGGAGACAGATACTGTGCTCAAGAGATAGAAGACTTAAGATGCCAGTTCTTCTTCTTCTTCTTCTTCTTTTTTTTTTTTTTTTTTTTTGAGATGAAGTTTTGCTCTTGTTGCCCAGGTTGGAGTGCAGTGGCACAATATCCGCTCACTGCAACTTTCGCCTTCCGGGTTCAAGCGATTCTCCTACCTCAGCTTCCTAAATAGCTGAGATTACAGGCATGCATCACCACGCCTGGCTAAAGCTTTTGTAGTTTTAGTAGAGATGAGATTTTTCCATGGTGGTCAGGCTGGTCTTGAACTCCTGACCTCAGGTGATCTGCCTGCCTCAGCCTCCCAAAGTGCTGGGATTATAGGCGTGAGCCACTGTGCCTGGTGCCAATTCTTCTTAAAATGATCTGTGAATTCAGTATAATCCCTGATTTTGTGTGTGTGTGTGTGTGTGTGTGTGTGTGTGTGTGTGTGTGTGTGTGTAGAGAGAGAGAGAGATTGGGATGGGCTCAGTGGCTCATGCCTATAATCCCAGCACTTTGGGAGGCCAAGACAGACGGATCACCTGAGGTCAGGATTTCGAGACCAGCCTGACCAACATGGAGAAACCTCATCTCTACTAAAAATACAAAATTAACAAGGTGTGGTGGTGCATGCTTGTAATCCCAGCTACTCGGGAGGCTGAGGCAGAAGAATATCTTGAACCTGGGAGGCGGAGGTTGCAGTGATCTGAGATCATGCCATTGCACTCCAGCCTGGGAAACAAGAGTGAAACTCCATCTGAAAAAAAAAAAAAGAGAGAGAGAGAGAGAGAGAGAGAGATTGCCAAGCTATTTCTAAATTTCATGTGGAAATTTCAAGGATGTGCAAACGCTGAAACAAATTTCAAAAAAAAAAAGCACAAAGCAGGAGGACATGCATACTACCAGCTTTCAAGGTTTACTATAAAAGTACATTAATGAAGAAAGTGTGGTATTGGCATAAAGATAGATGAATAAACAAATCAGAAGGAAGTCCAGAAATAGACCTGCTTATATATGAACAACTAGTCTATGACAAAAACACAGACAGTTCCATGGAGAAAAAATAGGATAACCATGTGTAAGAAAATAAATGACCTCTGTTTGGTCCTTACCTCCCACTGTATAAAAAATTAAAAATGGAACATAGACCTAAATGTGAAACTGCTTGAAAGAAAGCATATGAAAGTATCTTTGCGACCTTGCGTCACAAAGATTTCTAAGGTGTGATACCAAATGCACAGTAGAAGAACAAATTGAGACATGGGATTTCATCATCTAATAAAAAAACTTATGCTCTTTAAAAACCCCTGTTAGGAGAATAAAAGAACAAACCACACATTGCAGAAAATATTTGTAAAGCATGTATCTGATGAAGTATTTATAATTTGAAATACATCTGAAATATATTAAGGACTCTCAAAATTGAATAATAAAAATAAAACCAGATACAAATATAGGCAAAAGATGTAAATTTCACCAAGGAAGATATGCAGATGGCAGATAAGCACATGAAATGTTGTTCAACATCATATGTTATTATGGAAATGTAAATTTACAAAGTTTAATGAGCTATACTACCCATGTACCAGAATAGCTCAAATTAGACTGACTGTTCCAAGTGTTGACGAACATGTAGAGTAACTGGAACTCTTGTACACTGCTAGCAGCTTCTTCAAATGTTAAAATGTATCTGCCCTATGACCCAACTATTCCAATTCCAGTTATTTACCTAACAGAAATTATAACATATGTCCATACAATGGAATGTACGTGAATGTTTATAGCAGCTTGCTCCAAACTGGAAACAACCCAAATGTTCATGAACACAATGGATAAACAAATTTTGGTGTGTCTATACAATGGAATACATAAAAATAAAAAGGAATAAACCATTGATATGTGCAACATGAATGAATCTCAAAATCATTATGCTCAGTAAAAGAAACCAGACAAAAAGTATATTGTTCCACTTACATAAAATTCTAGAATATGACTAGATTATTAAGCTCTAGAAAATTCTAAGAAACTAATCTATAGAGATCCATGGCTGCCTGGAAAGATATATGGAAAGATGCTCAACACTACCAATCATCAGATAAAGCTTTTGCTGAAAGCACCCCTTGTGGTTCTAAGCTAGAGCCGTGCTTGAGAAACCTGTTGGTATTGCTCCCGCTGGCTGGTTGTTCACTGATCCCACTCTGCCTTCGTTCTGTTTATATGCCTGACAGACGAAGGGTTTACAAAGGTTTATTTTGTTTTAAATAAGCAGTTGTCTGCCAGAGAATCTTTGGAAATAGATTGCAAGATAAGAAGTTTGCAAAATAGGGTGTTTCCCACACACTGGGTTCGTGATCAGGCAAAGGGTATGTGAAAGAAAAATAGTTAAGGAGGGAGGGGGGTGATGTTGCACCAGTCCCATTAATTTAATGTATTTTTTTTTTTTAGGGCAGAGTCTACTTTTGAGGGTGACAGAAAACCAGAAACAAATGTGTCGGTAATATAACTTTTATTATTTTAAGGCAATACTTCCCCAATTTCAGTTATTTGTATACCATCTTCAAGATATGTCATAGCTCTGCTCTTTATTATCTATATTTTTCTTAATTAAATTGATCTTAAAATATTTTGAAGTGAATGTTTTCATTTTCACATGGAAAATCATTACTTGTAACAAATAGTAGGTAAACCCCCAAATAAGTACAATTGACAATCACAAGTTTAGCCTCTTGAACTACACTTTTACTTGATTTAATTATTATTTTATTCACTGCATGCAATGGGCTTTGTTAGCTGTAAACTATGAAAAGGTAAATCTGCCATATGGATGGACAAATAACCCCAACTGACAAACTCAGCAGAAGGTAGCATTTCATGTGAAATCTTATTTGATGGCATATGAGTCATGGAAAATGGAAAGACTGCTTAAGTCAGTCGTTTGCCACTGTAGCAAATGCTCATTTAACTTTGTAAAGAGTCCATTCACCCAAATTAGAGATGATGGGTACTCTCTCTTATTGTGACCCAAAGGAGCAGCACTGAGTAAGAATGGGCATTGCCTATGGAACAGGCACTTACAGCCAGAGAGATATGTCAAAGACACAAACTTGGCAATGGTATTGCTGGCTCAGATGGCATTTCTGGTTCTAGATCCTTGAGGAATCACTGCTATATGGATTTTTAATTAAATGGATTGAATGAAGTGTTACTCTTTATAAGACACTGGACTAGGGACCTCTCAAGCACATGTGGGGTTTCCCCAGCGTTTTTTTTTTTTTTTTTTTTTTTTTTTTTTTTTTTTTTTTTTTTTTTTTTTTTTTTTTTTTTTTTTTTTTTTTTTTTTTTTTTTTTTTTTTTTTTTTTTTTGCTTAAAGAAAGAGTAAGATGCAAATAGGCCTGGCTCACAAAGTTTCTTTTCGAAAATACCTCCTCTAGTAATCAATAGATGAATGGATAAAGAACATGTGGTGTGTGTGTGCGCGCACATGCGCGTGTGTATGTGCGCGTATATGCAATGGAATACTATTTAGCTTTAAAAAGGAAGGGAATCTTGTCATTTGTAACAATGTAGATAAACCTGGAGGACATGATGTTAAGTGAAATGAGCCAGGCATAGAAAGGTAAACACCGTGTGATCTCACTTATATGTGGAATCTGAAAAAGTCAGACTCATAGAAGTGGAGAGTAGAAGGTAGTTACCAGGGGATGGCCGGGGGTGTGAGGGGAGATGGTCAGAGCATAAACATTTCAGGAGGAATAAGTTTGTTTTGGTTTTGGTCTTTTTGAGATCAAGTCTTGCTCTGTCACTTAGGCTAGAGTGTAGTGGTGAGATCATAGATCATGCAGTCTCAATTTCCCAGACTCAAACTATCCTCCTGCCTCAGCTTCCTGAGTAGCTGAGACTACAGGTGCATGCCACCATACCCAGCTAATTTTTTTTTTATTTTTAGTAGAGACGAGGTCTCATTACGTTGCCCAGGCTTGTCTTGAATTCCTGAGCTCAAGTGATCCTTCTACCTCGGCCTCCCAAAGTGTTGGGATTATGGGCCTGAGCCACTGTGCCCCTCCTGAAATAAGTTTAAATCATCTACTGTGTATCATGGTGATCATAGTTAATTACATATCATATACTTAAAAATTGCTGGCCAGGCATGGTTGCTCAAACCTGTAATCGCAGTGCTTTGGGAGGCTGAGGCGAGAAGATTCCTTGAGACCAGGAGTTTGAGACCAACTTGGGTAACATAACGAGACCTGCTTTCTACAAAATAAAAATAAAAAAATGAGCCGATCATGGTGGTGAATACCTGTAGTCCCAGCTACTGGGGAAGCTGAGGCCACAGGATCGCTTGAGCCCAGGAGTTGGAGGCTGTAGTGAGCTATGATTGTGCCACTGCACTCCAGCCTGGGCAACAGAGCTAGACCCTGTCTCAAAAGAAAAGAAAAGAAAATTGCTGAGAGTAGATTTTAGGTGTTCATACCACACAAAAAAATGATAAGTATTTGAGGTAATGCAAATGCTAATAACTTGATTTAGCCATTCTACAATGTATACACATTTCAAAACATCATACCCTATAAATAAGTGTAATTTTTATTTATCAGTTAAAGAGATTACCATTTTTACAAAGTGTTGAACTGTTAAACATTTTAAAGAAGGAATAATTGGGTCTTTAAAAAATAAATTCATTTGAAGACTAGATAACCATCACCCACCTTAACTGTTAAGGGTCATGCTGTCACCAACAAGGGTGTTGTTGGTCTTGCCTTAACCCAGTGACAGCTTTCTTTTTTCTTTCTTTCTTTTTTTTTGAGATGGGGTCTCACTCTGTTGCCCAGGTTGGAGTGCAGAGGCACGATCTTGGCTCCCTGCAAACTCTGCCTCCTGGGTTCAAGCGATTCTCATGCCTCAGCCTCCCTAGTAGCAAGGATTACGGGTGCCTACCACCATGCCCAGCTAATTTTTGTGTTTTTAGGAGACAGGGTTTCACCATGTTGGCCAGGGTGGTCCCAAGCTCTTGACCTCAAGTGATCTGCCTGTCTTGGCCTCCCAAAGTGCTGGGATTACAGGTGTGAGCCACCCTACCCAGTTCCTGTTGACAGCTTTGGGTGCTGATTTTGCATTTTATCATTCCAGGCAGGGCCTGTATCTTCTGGCTGATGTGTTTTCTATTTGAGAAGACGATGTGAGATAGTGTCACCACTTAATATGTTTGAATCCATAAGAATCCTCCCTGGCCTGAAGTGAGAATGAACTGTTAGCAGCTGAATGGTGCAGCCCTTCGAGAGGCAGGAGGGTTTGGGGACTGGGCTCTGAAGATTCCCAACAAACATAAAAACAAATTCCATATTAAAATCAAGCATAAACATGTATTCATCACAGCATTTATAAAAATTGATGTAAAAACAAAAAGATTTTAAAAATATAAATATCAAAGTACAGTTGAATAATCCAGCAGAAAGATTAAACTTGCCCTAAATCTCTAACCTTTTATAGTCCAGGTTTAATTTCAAAATGCTTTATGTTTTAAACAGGAATTACCCTCCTGGGCTGGGTGCTGTGGTTCATACCCGCAATCTCACCACTTTGGGAGGCCGAGGAGGGTGTATCACCTGAGGTCGGGAGTTTGAGACCAGCCTGGCCAGCATAGTGAAACTCTGTCTCTACTAAAAATACAAAAAAAAAAAAAAAAAAAAAAATTTAGCTGAGTGTGGTGGCGCATGCCAGTAATCCCAGCTACTCTGGAGGCTGAGGCAGGAGAGTCGCTTGAACCCAGGAGGCGGAGGTTCTGGCGAGCCAAGACGGTGCCACGGTGCTCCAGCCTGGCGACAGAGTGAGACTCCATCTGAAAAAAAAAAAAGAAATGACCGTCCCTTTTGGTTTTGGTTCTTCTAAAATGTAGAGAAGCTTGTCTTTGCAAAAAATATTTGCATGCTTTCTTTTGTCATCATCCAGCATCTCTTCTGTTGCAAATGTTTTATTAGAAAGGATTTTGTCATCCTGTACAACAGCAGCTTGGTTGAGAATTGACTAATGGAATAATCTTTTTCTTCCTTTCCCTACTTCTTTGCCTTTATATTATATAAAAGAGCCCAGTCTTCTAGAAGAGTGCTTCTCTTACCTCTAGCTTTGTAGAATATGTTTAATTAGATGTAAGTAGCACTAATACCCCTCTAAAAGTTCTCATTTATGATCTGTGCTTGTAGAAGCTTAGTTACAGAAAACATCTCTTCTCTGAGAGTAATCAAGATTCAAGTACCAGTGAACAATCTTGGATCAGTAACCGAAAAAGGAAATCCCTGAAATCATATTATAATAGAAAGAAGACAAGAACCAGAAGTAGTATAAGAAGTAAGTCTGGCACGTCTTCTTTTGAATCACTCTTCAAATAGCGATTTTCAAATCAGCAGGTATTTATTTTCCCATATATAATCGTTGGGTCCAAAGAAATACATGATCATAGGGCCAACTTTCCCTGCTACAGTTACATTGGAAAGGCAAAATGTATTGTGTACATGAAATGGAAGAACATGAAATTAACCAACAGTTTTGTTAAAGATGAGTTTTGTATAAATGGAGCAGAAATTCAGATAAGAGGAATCTGTCATGAGCTGGAATCAGGAAATCTTCAAGGAAGAGGTGGGTGGGACTTGAATTAATCCTTGGAAAAAAGAATAGGATGTGAGGAGAAGAAAGGGATGCATTCTTAGGTAGGTAAAGCTACAAGGACCTGCATGGTGGCTCATGACTGAAATCCCAGCACTTTGGGAGGCCTAGGCAGGAGGATTGTTTGAGCCCAGGAGTTTGAGACCAGCCTGGGCAATGTGGTAAGACTCCATCTCTACAAAATTAAAACATGAGCTGAGCATGGTGGCACGCACCTGTGGTCCCAGCTACTCCGGAGACTGAGGCAGGAGGATTGCTTGAGACCAGGAGGTCAAGGCTGCAGTGAGCAGTGACCACACCACTGTACTGCAGCCCAAGTGACAGAGTGAGACCCTGTCTCAACAGGACAAACTACAAGGGCAAGGCAAGGATGTGAGGGTGATGTTTAGGGACAAGGTCTGGAGGAGAGAATTCATACTGAGTGGTGAGGAACTGAGTGGCGAGGAGCAAGGTTGAATAATCAGGAAAGGATCTTAAGAATAGACATGGCTGGGCGTGGTGGCTCACACCTGTAATCTCAGCACTTTGGGAGGCCAAGGAGGGTGGATCACGAGGTCAGGAGTTTGAGACCAGCCTGGCCAATATGGCAAAACCCCATCTCTACTAAAAATGCAAAAAATAGCAGAACATGGTGGCGCGTGCCTGTACTCCCAGCTACTTGGGAGACTGAGGCAGGAGAATCACTTGAACCTGGGAGGTAAAGATTGCAGTGAGTCACAATCGTGACACTGCACTCCAGCCTGGGCAACAGAGTGCAACTCCGTCTCAAAAAAAAACAGAAAAAGAGTAGACGTTTGAGGAAGCTGTAGGAAGTGGGAATTGCTTTTAGCCTTAGCATGCTGGGAGAGGGAGAAGTGAATCTCTGTAGGCCACATGAGTTAATGCATCTGTTGTGTACTTGTTTTCTTTCATTTTAGTCTTGCCAATGTTCCCTCCCAGTAGTAGCAGTGGCCATGAGAAAGACCAAGTAAGTACATTTTATCTGGGTTGCTGTGTGCCCTATCAGTTAAACTGCATTTATTTCTCCAAAAACAACTTTTAGAAATATGAAAATAACAAAACATTGGTTTACTGATATGTGAATCGCTGCCAATAGAAATTGCAAGGACTTCTAAACATTTAATATGAGTCTTGGGTAAGTATTTAGGGTCTTTTAGGCTGGGCATGGTGGCTCACGCTTGTAATCCCAGCACTTTGGGAGGCTGAGGGGAGTGGATCACTTGAGCTTGGGAAGTTCGAGACCAGCCTGGGCAACATGGTGAAACCCCATCTCTACAAAAAATACAAAAATTAGCCAGGCATTGTGGTGCATGCTTATAGTCCCAGCTACTCAGGAGGCTGAGGTGGGAGGATGGCGTAAGCCTGGGGGGTGGGGGTTGCAGTGAGCCGAGATTGCGCCACTGCACTCCAGCCTGGGTGACAGAGTGAGACCCTGTCTCAAAAGAAAAAAAAATAAGAATTTAGGGTCTTTTTTTTTTTAATGTTCCCAAATGTAGCTGAAGGATGTTTATTATGAATAATGCTAAAAATCTGGGCTATTCCAATATCCTGCAAATGTATACTCGTTCGAATTTATGTTTTGATGTAAACTTGTTGGTTTAGTTCTTCCCTTAGTTTTTCTAAAGCTTTTAATGATTTAATTATTTAGACATTTATTTATTTTATTTTTTTTGAGATGGAGTCCTGCTCTGTCACCCAGACTGGAGTGCGATGGTGAGATCTCAGCTCACTGCAACCTCCACCTCCCAGGTTCAAGCAGTTCTGTCTCAGCCTCCTGAGTAGCTGGGATTACAGGCACACGCTGCCACACCTGGCTAATTTTTGTATGTTTAGGAGAGACGGGGTTTCACCATGTAGTCCAGGCTGGTCTTGAACTTCCAAGCTCAGGCCGTCTGCCAACCTTGGCCTTCCAACGTGCTAGGATTACAGGCGTGAGCCACCGTAGACATTTATTTTGCAAGTGCTTGGGATACCTTCAGGTTTTTATAAATATTGAATAAACCCTCAAAGTTTCTTCATTTCCTTCACTTATCCTTGTTTTATATGAAAGTAGTTAAGAATAGAGACAGCAGTGTCTCCATCAATTCAAAGCCAATTTTTGCCTTTTATTCACTGAATTACCTCTCTCAGCAGTTTGGTTTTTGTTTTTTGCCATGTGAGCTAAATATAGACTACAGAGTATATCAACAAGTTCAGAAGGGTTTTATAAGAGGCAGCTGCTGTGATTCTGAGAGTATCAACAGTACCCTGCCTCCTCATGCAGAAATAGTATGGTTCAGGTTTTAATCACACCTTTATCTTCTTTCTTCTGTCAGTCTGGAATGTGTTGCCCTCTGTCAATCTGAAGGGCTCTCATGCTCTGTAAGGACAGGGGTGGGCTAAACCTATGAGCCAGAGTAAGTACTTAACAATTCATTTGAAATAATGAGTTATCAGAAATGGACCAAAAGAACAGTTTACAGTAAACACAGCTTTTATTTGAAATAAACACCAAAGAAATACCACAGCTTCAGGTTTTTTTTTTTTTTTTTTTTTTTTTTTTTTTTTTAGACAGAGTCTCGCTCTGTTGCCCAGGCTGAAGTGAGAGTCGCCATATCGGCTCACTGCAACCACCACCTCCCAGGTTCAAGTGATTCTCCTGCCTCAGCCTCCTGAGTAGCTGGGATTACAGGCACCCGCCACCATACCTCGCTAATATTTGTATTTTTAGTAGAGACAGGGTTTTGCCATGTTGGCCTGCCTAGTCTTGAACTCCTGACCTCAAATGATCCACCTGCCTTGGCCTCCCAAAGTTCTGCGATTATAGGCGTGAGCCACCGTGCCAGGCCACAGCTTCAAAAATCTATAAATTTAAGCTGTGTATTTGGCAAGAAATCTATGTTGATTTTCAGTGAGGACGTTGCTGACTTTCTGCAAATATTGGTATTCAAAATATGCTTCTCTCTGTATAAAAGAATAATTTACAGCAGAGGTCGGCGAATTTTTTCTGTAAAGGGACGGAGAGTAAATACTTTAGACTTTGTGGGCCATGCAACCTCTGTGGCCACCACTTACTTGTAACCAGAAAGCAGCCAGAGACAGAATGGAAACACATTGATGTGGCATGCTCTAATAAAACTTTACTTACAAGAACAACAACAGACTATAGTTTCCCAAGCCCTGATGGAGAGCAGCGGTTCTCAAACACTAGTGGCCATCACAATGACCAGGATGGCTTGCTAAAACACAGATTGCTGGGTCCTGGCCCTAGAGTTTTGAATTGAATAGATGGGACTTGAGAATTTGCATTTCTGTAAGTTCGCAAATATTGCTCATGCACCAGTCTAGATCACACTTGGAGACCACACTTAGAGTAGTCTACTGAAATATTACTTCATCCTCTTCAAATTCAGGGATCTTATGATCTTACCATGTACTTTTTTGTGTGGCTACTGTTTATTAGATGTGTCTTTGAAATTTTTAAAAATGAAGCTAAATAGCATTTATACCAAGCTTTAAATGAGAGCACGAGGAGAAATTTCCTATTCAATAAAAATGCAGTCAGAATTTTATTTACTGCAGTAAAATCTCAATTCACCAGAGTACCTCAAGAATGAAGGATTTAATTTAATTTTCCTGCTAATTAAAATTTAAATCTAGTATCCCCTTATACAAATTCTAATTGTTAGATATTTTCTTAGCTTAGTAAGCTGAGTAAAGGAAATATAATTGAATCATTGATCATTTAGGATTTTCACTAGGGTCATTAGGCAGATCAGTTCTCAGGCTGTAATACAGTAGAAGTAAGGAGAGCACGAAGGTTTAAATGAGTAATAACTTTGCTCTGAGCCTGGGGCTGTTAGACAGGCACATTCCCTCTTTCTCATGCACTGTCTCTCTCTCCCTTAACTAAATCTCTGAAATAAGCTTGCTTTGTTCTCCTTCCCCTTTGATTTTTATTAATGTATTGTAAAAGTACTATTATTTGAAAATGTCTTTAAGGTACTTTTAAATTAATAAATACAGTAATGTTGTAGTTCCTAAGGAAAATATTTCTGTGTCAATATGTGCATTAAAAATAATTCAAAGAGCCAAGGTTTGAATCTATTGTTCATTTGAAGAGAGTAGTGCTTAAATGCAGAGCAATGAGAAGATAACTGGAAATTGGCCGAGGTATTCATGCCTGTCATCCCAGCACTTTGGGAGGCCAAGGCAGGGAGATCACCTGAGGTCGGGAGTTTGAGGCCAGCCTGGCCAACATGGCAAAACCCCGTCTCTACTAAAAATATACAAAAATTAGCTAGGCGTGGTGGCACATGCCTATAATTCCAGCTACTCGAGACACAGGCAAAAGAATTGCTTGAACTCAGTAGGTGGAAGTTGCTACTGCACTCCAGCCTGGGTGACAGAGTGACTTCGTCTTAAAAAAAAAAGAAGAAGAAAACTGGAAATTGGAATGTAAGAATCTGTAAGATCCTTTCCAACTATAAAAACCAGAGTCTAGGATCAGGTGCCAGCCTCTCTCTGTTTACCTAGCAGAATTTATGATTTCCAAGAATTCATGAGATTTTCATCTCTACAACTCCTGAAAGAATAAATGATCTAGTTCAGATTCAGTAACATGGCATTAAGCTAATATCCACCCCTCAACTAAAAGCACACAGAAATTCTGAATAGCATTAACATTTCTTTTTTTTTTTTTTGAGACGGAGTCTCGCTCTGTTGCCCAGGCTGGAGTGCAATGGTGTGGTCTCAGCTCACTGCAACCTCTGCCTTTGAGGTTCAAGTGATTCTCCTGTGTCAGCCTCCAGAGTAGCTGGGATTACAGGCGTGCACCATGACGCCCTGCTGATTTTTGTATTTTTAGTAGAGACAGGGTTTCACATGTTGGCCAGGCTAGTCTCAAACTCCCGACCTCAAGTGATCTGCCCACCTCAGCCTCCCAAAGTGCTAGGATTACAGGTGTGAGTCACCATGCCTGGCCAATATTTATTTTCAAATGGAGTAAATCTAATACTTAAGCTTCTTAAAGTAATATTGAAAGTGTCTTAGAATATTTAGATAACTTGTTTTGAACTTTTGTGAATGTTAACACTTAAAAAAGATACTGTATTTTAGGCTAAGCTTCTATCACCATTACAGAAAGACATACCCGAGCAAAAGAACAATATACCTCCAAAGACTTCCGAAAAAAAATTTCAAGATAGTTTTGCCTTTTTGACTCCTGAAGATTCTGCCGAGAAAACAGGTACATGATTTTCTGTTGACTTACATAGAAAAATATTTATATTTTGGGAAAGGTAGTTTAATATAAAGAAAACATTTTAAATCTTATTATCTGTTAAAGAAAATGAAAATAAGATTGTTCTTTACCTTAATGTCTCTTAGCAAATAATAGAGAGTATGATGTTTTAATTTTGCTTTGCCATTTGAGATCAGCTTGTGCCCAAGAATTGCTGGTCTCTTCTTTTTTTAAGTAAGCAAGACATCTCAAATGATGACGTGTAGCAGGGGTTGGTCTCAAACTCCTGATCTCAAGCGATCCGCCCACCTTGGCCTTCCAAAGTGCTGGGTCTACAGGTGTGAGCCACCAAGCCCAGCCTTTATCCATTTGGCTTCTGTTGCAACTGTTCAACTCTGCAGTTATTGCACAAAATTGGTCATGAATAAGATGTAAGCCAATGAGTGTGGCTCTCTTTCCATAAAACTTCATTTATAGAATCAGGAAGCAAACTGAATTTGGCTTAGAGGCCAGAATTTGCCAACTCTTTACCTATAGGCTTTTTCTTAACCCTCACTATATTTTAACTGTCTGCATTTTTTAAGTTTGTTAAGATTGGTGGTTTTATTATTATTGTTATTAATAACAACATTGTTTATTGTAATTCTGCAGTTCAGCACATTGCCAGACATACAACAATATTTAGTAAGCACTTCAATAACAATCTGTTAGTGTAGCTGCCACTGCAAGAAAATAAGTAGGGAAAAGAACAAAGTAGAGAGGAAAATGTAGCATTAAAGAATAAAAGGAGGCCAGGCATAGTAGATCACACCTGTAATCCCAGCACTTTGGGAGGCCGAGGTGGGTGGATCATGAGGTCAGGAGTTCAAGACCAACCTAGTCAAGATGGTGAAACCCCATCTCTACTAAAAATACAAAAATTAGCCAGGCATGTTGGCAGGTGCCTGTAATCCTAGCTGGAGGCTGAGGGAGGAGATTTGCTTGAACCCAGGAGGCAGAGGTTGCAGTGAGCCAAGATCACACCACTGTACTCCAGCCTGGGTGACAAAGGGAGACTCCATCTCAAAAAAAACAAAGAATACAAGGAACAAAACAAAAACAAATCAGTTGCATTTCTAGACACTAAAAATAAACTAAGAAAGAAATAAAATCTCATTTATAATAGCTTATAAATATAAAAATAACCAAGGAGGTAAAAGACCAAGACACACAAAAATAACCAAGGAGGTGAAAGACCCATAATCTGAAAACTGTAAGACATTGATGGAATTAAAGAGGACACAAATGGAAAAATATCATATGTATATGGATTAGAAGAATTAATATTGTTAAAATGTCCTCATTATCCAAAGCAATATACCAATTCAATCACTATCAAATTTCTAATGGCATTTTTCACAAAAAGAGAGAAAACAATCCTAAAATTTATATGGAACCACAAAAGACTCTAAAAAGCCAAAAAAAAAAAAAATCTTGAGAAAGAAGAATAAAGCTGGAGGCATCACACTTTCTGATTTCAAAGTATATTTAAAAACTATAGTAATCAAAACAGTATAATACTGCTGCAGAGACAGGCACATAGGCCAAGATAACATTATAGAGCCCAGACATAAACCTACACGTATATATGGCCACTTAATTTTTGACAAGGGCACCAAGAATATACAGTGTGGAAAGGAAAGCCTCTTCAATAAATGGTGTTGGGAAAACTGGATATCCACATATTAAACAATGAAATTGGACATTTATCTTACACCATATACAAAAATTAATTCAAAATGGATTAAGACTTTAAGATCTAAAACTGTACAACTACTAGACAAAAATAGGGAAACAGCTCTTTGACATTGGCCTTAACAATGATTTTTTTGTGTACAACCCTGAAAGCACAATAAACTTATGAGACTATGTCAAACTAAAAATCTTGTGCACAGCAAAGAAAGCAATCAATAAAATGGAAAGATAACCTAAAGAATGGAAGAAAATATTCGCAAATCATATATCTGATAATATGTTAGGGGTTATATATTCAAAATAACTTTTACAACCCAATAACAAGGGAACACATAACCTAATTAAAAATGGGTAAAGGAGCTAAACAGACATTTTTTCCAAAAAAGATACACAAATGGCTAATGGGTATATGTACTCAGCATCACTAATCATTATAGAAATGCAAACCACAGCCATAATGTGATATCTCACACCTGTCCGGATAGCTATTATCAAAAAGACAAGATATAACAAGTGTTGGCAAGGGTATGGAGAGAAGGGAACACTTGTACACTGTTGGTGGGAATGGAAATTGATGCAATCATTGTGGAAAACAGTATAGAGTTTCTTCAAAAAAATTAGAATTGTGGCCCTTCTCTCTTCCTCGGTGCTGCCTACAAAGGTAGCAGCGATCTCCTTCTCGGCATCATGGCCGCCCTTAGACCCCTTGTGAAACTCAAGATTGTCAAAAAGAGAACCAAGAAGTTCATTCAGCACCAGTCAGACCGATATGTCAAAATTAAGCATAACTGACGGAAACCCAGAGCTATTGACAACAGGGTTCGTAGAAGGTTCAAGGGCCAGATCTTGATGCCTAACATTGGTTATGGGAGCAACAAGAAAACAAAGCACATGCTGCCCAGTGGCTTCCGGAAGTTCCTGGTCCACAACGTCAAGGAGCTGGAAGTGCTGCTGATGTGCAACAAATCTCACTGTGCTGAGCTCGCTCACAGTGTTTCCTCCAAGAATCGCAAAGCCATCGTGGAAAGAGCTGCCCAGCTGGCCATCAGAGTCACCAACCCCAATGCCAGGCTGCGCAGCGAAGAAAATGAGTGGACAGCTTATGTGCACGTTTTGTGTTTAAATAAAACTGGCATCTTCCTTCCTTAATTAAAAAAAAATTAGAATTGTGTGAATCCATCAGTCCCACTTCCATACATATATCTAAAGGAGATAAAATCAGAATCTTGAAGAGATATCTGCACTCCCGTGTTTATTGCAGCATTATTCACAATAGCCAGGATAGGGAGTCAGCCTAAGTATTAGTCAGTGGATGAATGAAGAAAGAAAATGTGGTATATATAAACAATGGACCTTGCTGATATATACTCTTCAGCATTAAAAAAGAAGGAAATCAGGCCATATGCAACAACATGGATAAACCTGGAGGACATTATGTTAAGTGAAATAAGCTAGTCACTAATGGAAAAATATTATATAATCTCACATATACATAGAATGTAAAAAAGCTAAACTCATAGAAACAGAGAGTAGAACAGTGGTTGCCAGGTGCAAGGAGGTGAGGGAAAGAGGAGATGGTCCTCGAAGGATATAAACTTTCAGGGATAACATGAACAAGTTCTGAGGATCTATCTAATATACAGCACAAGCAGTGATGGATGTGTTCATTGATTTGAATGTGATAATCATTATACCATGTATATGTGTATCAAATCATCAAAAAAAAAAAAAAAAAAGGCAATAAGGGGAAGGAGTTCAAGGGAGGGAAGAGAAGAATTACAAGGTTGAGATGGAAGAATCCCTGCCCACGTTATTTGAGGCCAGATGAGCAGCTCTTTAAGGTGTCGATCTGGTTGAGGTAACTGGCTGTTAATCTTACCTACAGATGTACAAACCTAATAAGCATTCATGTCCCGAAAGATACAGTCAGTTGATTTTTGTTTTACTTAGAACTGTGTCCCCTGGCCGGATGCGGTGACTCACACCTGTAATCCCAGCACTTTGGGAGGCCAAGGTGGGCAGATCATGAGGTCAGGAGTTTGAGATCATCCTGACTAACACAGTGAAACCGTATCTCTACTAAAAATACAAAAATTAGCCAGGTGTGGTGGCATGTGCCTGTAGTCCCAGCTACACGGGAGGCTGAGGCAGGAGAATGGCTTGAACCTGGGAGACGGAAGTTGCAGTGAGCCAAGATTGTGCCATTGCATTCCAGCCTAGGCAACAGAGCAAGACTCTGTCTGACAAAACAAAAAAACAAAAAACTATGTCCCCTTTTTTGATGATGAGATTTAATACCTAGAATGATAGTGAATTCTTGCTTTGTTACTTGGCATATATTCACTTGAAACTTCTCTCTAATGCCCAGAGCTTCAAGGTCCTCACCCACTGAGCAAGCCCTCTTCCTTGGAGCACTCAGAAGATGAAGAAAACTTATCTATGGTACTATTTAATTGTTGGTTATTCATCTGATTTCCCAGAATTAATATCATATTTGCATAACACATTGGCTGTTCCTTTTGATGGGGTAATATAACATCACTTGTTTCTTGCTTTGCCATAAAAGACATATATTTATGGTCCATTTTGTTTTTAAGATTGTGAACCAAGAATTGCTAACAGAAAGTACTAGCTTCAAACATAAGCTGCAAAACTTGGACGACACAGGTGAGAGAATAGTACAATTTTTTTTTTTTTTGTATAATAAAATGATGCTAATCTGATTTTGGCAGACTGGGCTATTACTCAGATTGCAGATCGGGTCACTTTGCACAGTGACTATTGCCAGGCATGGAGGGGGCAGTGTGAGCCACTTACTAGTTTTAAATGTTCGTAAAGGTTAAGAGGAAAAACTCAGAGTTCCATTTAGGGAACCAGGATCTCTTGTGCCAAGGAAGGTGTAGCCTGGGACCTGAATCCCACCAGCCAGCCACACCTTCTCTCCAGCCTCAGAGAAGGGCACAGTGGGGATACCTTCCTAAGGATCTCATCCAGAGCTTATTTCATTCTCAAGTATGTAGGTCATTTGCAGTTTATAAGAAATGTTCTAAAACGTTGTGTGGTCAAGTTATTAAAATTTCTGAGTTCATTTACTCATGTTAATAGTGGTATAAAGATTTCCAGGCTGATTCACAATGTTGTATATAATATAATGTAATACTTCTCTACTCTTTATGATGTTTCTTGACTGCATGTTTTTTCTTTACTTTTAAAATTATATATCAAAAGGATTCAACTAGTTATGTGTAGGATATTTAAAATATCAGTGCAACAAATATCTGTGAACCATCATCCAGTTTTAGAAATAGAACATTACTATTACTTTCAAAACCCTGGTATATTTTACCTGAAGCCCATCCCACCCTCTCCCCTTTTGCGACAGAGCCCCACTCTGTCACCCAGACTGGAGTGCAATGACGTGATCTCGGCTCACTGCAACCTCCAACTCCCAGGTTCAAGCTATTCTGTTGCCTCAGCCTCCCGAATAGCTGGGATGACAGGCAATCACCATAACACCCAGCTAATTTTTTTGTATTATTAGTAGAGATGGGGTTTCTCAGAGTTGGCCAGGCTGGTCTCGAACTCCTGACCTCAGGTGATCTGTCCTCCTCGGCCTCCCAAAGTGCTGAGATTACAGGCGTGAGACACTGTGCCCAACCAGCCCTCCCGTTAATTTTATGTCTGAATCTCTGCTTTTTTGTTCACTTGTACGTTGTAAGAAATACCATACATTGAGAAGAGATAGTCAGATGTGTACAGTTTAAAGAATGACTATAAAGTGAACATCTGTGTAACCACAGCTCAAACTGAGAACTAGAAAATTGCCATTGGGTTAGAATCCTTCCATACCAAATTATTACTTATTAATTTCTTTCAGCTCTGATAAAGGTAATGACTTAGGACTTCTGTAAAAATCCTTCAGTTACTTCTCTTTATAATTTTGCTTTCTCCATATGCATTCCTAAATAACATACAGTTTTGTCTGATTTTAAATGTAAACAAATGACACTATACTGTATATATTCTGTATGGCTTCTTTTGCTCAATCATTTGTGAGATCCATTCATGCTAATATGTGTAAATCAAATATATTTCTCTTCATTACTATTTAGCATTCAGTTACATGAAAATACCGTATTTAGAAATCCATTCCAGTGCTGTGGAATATTTGGATTTTTACAGTTTGGGCTGTAAGAAATAATGCCACTGTGAAGAATCATGCACATTTCTCCTGATAGACATGTTAAAAGTCTTGTCTAGGTACATTTTTAAGAGTAGAATTGCTGGGTTATAGAATGTGTGTACCTTTAACAATTTTGCATATGCGAAACTTTCTCAAAGCAATTGTGTCTTTTACTTTCCCACCAGCTGTGTATGAGAGTCCCGTTGCTTCACATCCTCACCAGCACTTGGTATTTTAAATTTCTGATGTGTGTGTGTGTGTGGACACTGAAGTTTTAATTCAAATATCTCTGATTGAAGTTCAGCATAATTTTATGTGTTTTTTAGCCATTTGAATTTCCTCTTTTGTGTAGTGTCTAACATGTCCTGCCTAGTTGTCTATAGTTTTATCTTCTTATATTGATTCCTAGGAATTCTTCCTGATACATTCTGGACACCCATCCTTGATTATGTGACTTGTAAATATCTTCTTCCACTGTGTGGTCTATACTTCTCTCTCTATATGATGTGATTATGATCGCTTTTTTGATAAACCGAAGCTTTTAATTTTAACAAATTCTAATTCATCACTTTTCTCTTTAGTCAAATGAAATTCTTCTCTTCCAAAAAGATATTATCATATATTATTTCGTATATTACTATACTTAATGCTATTCATTTCTCCGTAAGTACTGCTTTGGGTGAATCCCACACATTATAATATATAGTATTTGTCATTGTTTAGTTTAAAATATTGTTTTTTATTTTTATATTTTTGAGACAGAGTCTTGCTCTGTCACCCAGGCTAGAGTGCAGTAGCGTGAATCCGTGTCACAGGTTCAAGCAGTTCTTCTACCTCAGCCTCCTGAGTAGCTGGGATTACAGGCATGTGCCACCATGCCTGACTAATTTTGTATTTTTAGTAGAAACGGGGTTTTGCCATGTTGGCCAGGCTGGTCTTGAACACCTGACCTCAGGTGATCTGCCTGCCTTGGCCTCCCAAAGTGCTGGGATTACAGATGTAAGCCACCATGTCTGGCCTAAAATATTATTTTTTATTTTGATTTCTTCATTGATCCAAATGTTGGTTAGAAATATGTTTGTTAATTCTCAGTAGTATAGGATCTTCCAGCTATCTTTTTGTTATTGTTTTCTAGTTTGATTGCATTGTGTCTAGAAAACATAGTTTATATGATCATACCTTTTGAAATGTTGAGATGTACTTAATTGGCTTAGTATATGCCAATTTTTAAAAAGATTAATTTGTGGTTAAAAGAGCATATTTCACAATCATTGGGTGCCACATCTCTATGTATGTATATTCATTATGCCACTTTTCTTAGCTGTGTTCTTCAAATCTTACAGTCTTACTATGTTTTGATCAGTCTGCTTATTCTGTCAAGTGCTGAGAGAAGCATATTAAAACCCTTCATTATGATTGTGGATTTGCCACTTTTTTTCTTCTGTTTCTGTTTAATTTTTACTTCCTGTAAATCTTTTTCTAAAGAATAAGTCTTCAGGCTGGGTGTGGTGGCTCATGCCTGTAATCCCAGTGCTTCGGGAGGCTGAGGTGGGCAGATCATCTGAGGTCAGGAGTTCAAGACCAGCCTGGCCAAACGTGGTGAAACCCCGTCTCTACTAAAAATACAAAAATTAGCCAGGTGTGGTGGCACACACCTGTAATCCCCGCTACTTGGGAAGCTGAGGCAGGAGAATCAGTTGAACCCAAGAGACAGAGGTTGTGGCGAGCTGAGTTCGCTCCACTACACTCCAGCCTGGGCGACAGAGCGAGACTCCATCTAAAAAAAAAAAAGTCTTTAGATAAAAGTAAAATAGCTATCTTATTGTATATTTATCTTAATGACATATTAAAACCTTTATTGTTATGAAGTGATGACCCCTGTATCTAGTCATGTTTTTGTCTTGAAGTCTGTTTGTTTCTTTTGTCTAGAATTTGTGTGGTATAATTTCTAAAAATCTTTTTATGACTGACGTATGTGTATATGTCTCCTAATGTTATTTATATTACTTGTAAACTGCCTATAGTTGGACTTCCTTGCCCCTCATTTCACAGTGTGTCTTTTAACTGGAGTATTTAGTCCATTTACATTTTGTGTACTTACCCCCATATTTGGATTATATCTACCAATTTGTTTTGTACTTTCTGTGTGCTCCAACCATTCTGTTTTCTTTCTCTCATTCTTTTCATTTTGCCTAAGTATTCTTTATTGTATTTTTACCTCTACTCATTTGTGGCTATATACTCTACTTCTTTTTTTCATTTGCTGATTAACTTAGAAATTATAACATGTAAATTTCTAAGCTTAAATTTAATCTATAATGTTACTTTTCCTCCAGATTATCTAGACCTTAAGATCCTTGAATTCCATTGGCCTATCCTAACCACATAATGTGTTGGTGTTCTTAATTTTAAAACTTGAGGTTGAATGTTTGCTTTATGAAAATGCCCATTCAACCTTCTTTTTTGAATTAAATTTTACTGGGTGAAGAATACCATATTGGCAGATTTTTTTTCTATCATACATCAAAGAAATTATTCCATTGCTTTTTTTTTCCTAGTCTTCCTGATGAAAATTTAGCTGTCAATTTACCAGTTGCTCTTCAAAGCTGATTTGTCCTTTTTTTCTTCTGAATATATATGATTTTTTTCATTTTCAAGGATAAATGAAAAAATCTTATATATATTCTTCTATTCTACCTATTAAAATTTGTCTAAATAGGACCTTTTTGTTTATCTTCTTTGGCAATTGTAGGGAATCTGGAATATGTGACATAGCTCTCATCAGTTCTGGAAAATGCTCAGCCATTATCTCCTCAAATGTTGCTTTTGGCTCATTCTTCTTTCTCCTTCCTGAACTCCAACTAGATTCCACATTTTTAAACCACGCCTATGTATTTTTTATTCCTTCGCTTTACTTGTATGCTAGATAATTTCATCTGTTTTTCACAACTACCTGTTCACTAGTATCTAATCTACTAGACCTATCATTGAATGTTTATTATATTTTTTATTTCTGGAAGTTGTTTGGTTCTTTCTAGAGCTGCTAGGTCCTTTTGTGTAGTGCCTATTCCCAGAGGATTTTTTAAGCTTGATTTTCTTTGTTTAAATAGTTTATCTTCTTCCCTCTTTTTCAAAGTTGACTGTATTTGTTCAAGGGACTTCTAATTTTTTCATATAAATTTAGACTAAGTTGATCAAGTTACTTAAGTACACTGGAATTTTGATAGAAACTACATTAAATATATAAGTTAACTTGAAGAGAAGTGACACCTTTAAAATACCAAACCATCCCACACAAAAGTATAAAATGTCTCCCCATTGATCTGTGTCATTGTCTGTGTCCTTTACCAAGCTTTAAAGTTTTCTCTATGAAGGGCTTGTGTATTTTTTGGGTAATTCCTAGATATTTATGATTTTGTTACTATTATTTTAAAATTTGTTATTGTTAAAGCAGAGCGATACTGTTGATTTTTATAAAATAACCTTGTATCTGGCAACCTTGCTGAACTCTTACTAGGTCAAATAATTTATCTGTTGGTTCTCTTGGTTATTCTAAGTAGAAGATTCTGTTATTTGCAAAAAATAAAAAAGATAGATTCTTTCTCCCCTTCTGATGCTTACATCTCTTATTTTTTCATCTTTCATAGCATTGGCCAGTATCTTTAGCATGTCTTAAGCATAGCAGTGAAAATCTGCATGCTTGTCTTTTTTCTAGTCTTACAGAAAATACATCTAAAATTTCTCTGTTAAGCAAAATGTTTGTGGTAGATTTTTGGTATAGAATTTCTACCAGAATTTCAACCCAAACAAACAACTTAATGCTAACAATCAACATAATCCTTGCTCTGATTGTTATTCTAGTAGTAGGACTGGCCTATGAATGAACTCAAAAGGGATTAGATTGAGTTGAATTGGTATATAGTTTAATCAAAACAAGTGATAGTGCCTTTCTACTCATAATTTGCTCTGAGTTTAAAAAAAAATCATAAGTATTGAACTTTATGAAATGAATTTTTCTGCATCGACTGAGATAATGAAATAAATTTTCTCCTTTGGTTTATTCCCTCCAGCTTTATTGAGGCATAATTGGCAAATAAAAATTGTATATATTTAAGGTATGTAATGTGATATTTTGTTATGCATATGCATTGTGAAATGATTACCATAACCAAGCTAATTTGCATATCCCCTCACAGAGTTATCTTTTGAGTGTGCGTATGCATCTGTTAATAATAAATATCTACTCTCTTAGCCAGTTTCCATTACATATACATTATGATTAGCTGTAGTCATCATTCTGTATCTCAGGTCTCTAGAACTTACTCATTTAATAACTGAAAGTTTATGCCCTTTGACCAACATCTCCCCATTTTCCCAAGCTCTTGATTCCTGATAACCACTCTTCTATGCTAAGTGAAAGAAGCCAAACACAGAAAGACCAGTGCTGCATAGTTTTACTTATATGTGGGATTTTTAAAAGTACAATTCATAGAAACAGAGAATAGAAGGATAAGGTAGTTTTTTTGCTTATTAATATGACAAATTACATCAGTAGGTATTATGTTATTCTGCCATACTTTTGTTCCTGGTATAAACCTCATTTGATTGTGGTATGTTTTTTTAAAAAAAATACATTGTTGGACTTATTTAGTGAATACCTTATTAATGAGCTTTACATCTATGTTCATGAGTGGAACAAACCTGGACTTTCTCCTACTGCGATTATCTGGCATTGGAATCAGTGTCACACTAGCCTGTGGATGGAGGCTGGGCAGCTCGCTCTCTCTCTGGAAAAGTTTATATGCAATAAAAAGTAACCATTTTTTAAAAGTATGTAAAACCACCTGGGAATTTGGGGGATGGGAAAATGTTGTTATTTCAATTTCTTTAATAGCTACTGATCTACTCAAGTTCTCTATTTCTTCTTGGGTCAGTTTTGGAATTACGTATTTTTCTAGGAAATGTCCCTCTTAGTGTTGATATTTTTTAGTGTGCTTCTTAATGTTTAATTTAATTGTAATCATTGTAGTTGTTTCCTTTTTATTGTGTACTTGCTTGTTTGTATCTTTTACTCTTGGTAAGTTTTAGAGGTCCTCCTAACTCATCTTTAAAAGAATCCATCTTTTAGTTTGTTACTCTTCTCTGTTTTTATTTCTATTGTTTTCTCTTCTGTTGTTATCTGCTCTTTTTTATTTTTATTTTTTAAATCTCTTTGGGCTTATTCTGATGCTCTTTTTCCAGTTTTTGAGTTAAATACTCATTTGTTTTTAACCTTTTTGTTTTCTTGATAAACACATTTTTCCTAGAACTGCTTTGGCTATATCACATTTTGAAAAGTGCTTTTGTTGCCATCAATGCTTAGTAGTTCTTGCTTTTTATGTGCTTTTTAAAAACCCAGTTATTTAGTAAAATTTAATATAGTTTCCAAGCATATGGGATACTTTCATTACTTATTGCTAACTTTTTGCAGCATGGCCAGAGAAACAGTCTGTACAATATCGTTCCTTTTGAATTTACTGGGGTTTACGTTAAGGCCTAATTGGACTTGCCTTATGGCTGAAAACTGTATCCAAATTCCATGAGTATTCTGTATGTACTTATCTATTTTCCTTTGTTCTATTTTATATGTTTTGAGTCTGTGGTACTAGATGCATCAGGAAGTGAATCTTCATCTCTAGTAATTATTTTAACTTAGTTTATATCAATAAAGTAACACTAGTTTTCTTTTGGCTAATACTTACCTGAAACATTTTCTTCCCCCATTCTTTAACTTTCAATCTTTTTTTTTTCTAGTCCTTGTGAATTGGTGTCTATCACATAAAGAGCTTATACCTGGATTTAAAAAAATCTCATCTAACAATTTCTTTTAACAGGAGCAATTAATCCACTGTGCTTCCATTGATATATTTGGATTGAATTTTCTTGGCTTTTTCCCAGTCTCATCCTTTTATTCTTTCTGTTCTTGCCTTCATTTAGATTCATAATTTTTAATCATTTCCCTCTTTTTCCTAGTTTGAAAGTTATTATATATATTTCTCTATATTATCTAGTTATATTATTATCTAGTTATTATATATATTCCTATTTCTAAAATTAACCCTAGAAATTTTAACATATACAATTTTAAAAGTTTCAAGTTAATTTTTTCACCATATCCCAAACAGCAGAAAGATCTTTGAACGCTAACTTCAATCACCACATTTCTGAACAATTAGTTTTCAAACATATGGGTTATTTAAAGCTGTCCTTTCACTACCTTTTGCTAACATTCTGCAACACGGTCAGAGAAACACAGTCTGTACAATTTTGTTTGTTTAGAGTTTATTGGGGCTTATATTACAGCCCAACTGGACTTGCCTTATGACTGAAAACTGTATCCAAATTCATGAGTGTTCTGTGCCATACTTGTTCTTCTGACCGTTTAGCTACTTCTCTCGTTTTTTTTTTTAATTCATAAAAAGTTTTTTTGTTGGTATTACTTTTTTCAGTGTTTTATTAGACTTACACCCAGATTTAATCATTTCGTTCACAACTCCTTTTTGCATCTTTCCCCCTGGTATCACTGTCCCTTTGTTCTTTTTGCCTGAATTACTTTACAAAACATTTTTAGCATTTTCATTAGAGGATTTACGTTTCTTTGGAAAAATACAGTCTAAGGTCCAATTGGTCTTGTCTTTTTGTAGTGTGATCAGCAGGAGCCCTTCCCTTAACTAGAGCCTCTTTTCCAGCGCTCCAGCAGAAGCCAGGAGAGAAGAAGAGACTTGTGTCAGAGGGACCCTCAGATAGAGACAGGGACTCAGGCAGCTGACGTGGGGAAGTGGTCTTGTCCAGAGACTGCTGCTTTGAGACATCAGTGAAGGAGGGCTCAGGCTTGTGAGAGTCCAGTAAAGCCAAGAAGAGAGTAATTGCCCGATAGCTTCCTTCTGTCTTGGCAGGGCCAGGAGTTATCTCTCAGCCTCCATGCCCAGAGTGCTTCCTGGGGGCTGCATCAGTTTGGGGGTACAGTATTTTGAAGTTTTGTTTTGAGATGGAGTTTCACTCTTGTTGCCCAGCCTGGAGTGCAGTGGCATGATCTTGACTCACTGCAACCTCCTCCTCCCCAGTTCAAGTGATTCTCCTGCCTCAGCCTCCCAAGTAGCTGGGATTACAGGCAGGTGCCACCATGCCCAGCTAATTTTGTATTTTTAGTAAAGATGGGTTTTCTACATGTTGGTCAGGCTGGTCTCAAACTCCTGACCTCAGGTGATCCGCCCACCTCGGCCTCCCAAAGTGCTGGATTATAGGTGTAAGCCATTGCACCTGGCCTGAAGTTTTAATATTACAAGTTCCGCCAATGTCCTTAAAGGATCCTATTACTTTCTCTGGCTTCCTTTGGGCCTTTGATGTGAGGCTGATCTCAAGACCAAGCAAGACGGGAGCCTATGCTGGCTGGAGGAGAGCAGGTATTAGCCAGCCAGCTGTGCTCAGCATTTTGTAGGGTTCCTCTGAAGCGACCTACATTAGCTGGTGGAAGGGAGCTTCACTGAGCTGTGATGATTTGGTGAGATACTGATGTGAGGCTGCATGTGACGATGTGTAATAAACACTCATTCCTCATTTACTGCTGATGCTGCTACTGTAGTGAACATCAGCATTTCTTAGAAGAGCTATCTTCTAAAAAAAAAACAAAAAAAACTAGAACCCCCTACTTAAAGGCTCACACTTCTTTTTATAGTGCGTAGGGTATAGGATTTAGCTAAGAAAAGTAACTAAAATCATGAAATCTTTGAAAAAATGCTGCTAATATCTATCTTCCTCTCTACTTTTTGGATGACTAAAATACGTATAATAGAACACTATTTTTTTTTTTTTTTCATGTCATTGCATCAGGTACTGGAGTTTTCAGCCACATGGGACAGCTATACATTCCCCTAAAAGAGATGCCCAGATTATTTCCTTCAGAAATAGCAGTGGCCTTTAAAACACCTCAGGTGTCCTACTGATTCCTAAAGCAGCCTTCACCAAATGTCAGCTTGTATTTTTTTAATTGTTATTATTTCTGTCTACCCCTGAGAGTCGTATCAACTTGTGTTTTAATGTTTACCCTGGAGCTTTTGATGTATTTTGCTCCCACAGCTGTAAGCAAGAAAGATGGTGTTTTTTGTTGTTGTTGTTGTTGTTGAGACCAGGGTCTTGCTCTGTCACCCAGGCTGGAATGCAGTGATGCAATTTCAGGTCGCTCCAGCCTTCGATCTCTCAGGCTCAAGTGATCCTCCTACCTCAGTCTCCCAAGTAGGTGGGACTACAGGTGCATGCCACCACATCCAGCTAATTTTTGTAATTTTTGTAGACAGGGATTCACCACATTGTCCAGACTGATCTTGAACTCTTGGGCTCAATCAGTCGGTCACCTCAACCTCCCAAAGTGCTGGGATTACAGATGTGAGCCACCACACCCAGCCAGAGGATACCTTTAAGATACTCTATTTTGCCCTTATCTACTTTCTTGGAGAGGCCTCCAGAATCAGGAAGGAGTCAGGAGGATAGCTCTTTCCTAGCTCAGTGCCTGGCATATAGATTCACTCCATAAGTATTTGTCAAGGGAATGGAGTAAGAAATGTAGAAAACCCAACATTTAGGGCTGGGATTACGCCTGTAATCCCAGCACTTTGGGAGGCCAAGACAGGAAGATTGATTGAGCCCAGGAGTTCAAGACCAGCCTGGTCAACACAGACCCTGTTTCTACAAAAATTACAGAAACGCTAGCCAGGCATGGTGGCATGTGCCTGTGTTTCCAGCTACTCTGGAGGCTGACATGGAAGCGCTTGAGCTGGGGAGGACGAGACTGCAGTCTGCTGTGATCGTGCCACTGCATTCCAGCCTGGGTGACAGAGCGAGACCCTGTCTCAAAAGAAACAAACAAAATTAAAAAACCCAACATTTAATGATGAAACTCTGCATGATTCCGTATTTAAGTAAGCCTTTATATGTAGTCACAAGTAAATATTTATTATCAATTGAGTTATCTTTTTTTTTTAAGACAAGATTTCACCATGTTGGTCAGGCTGGTCTTGAACTCCCGGCCTCAGGTGATCCGCCTGCCTTGGCCTCCAAAGTGCTTGGATTATAGACGTGAGTCACCACACCTGGCTGAGTTATCTTTTTTTTTTTTTGAGACAGAGTCTCGCATTGTTGCCCAGGCTGTAGTGCGGTGGCGTAATCTCGGCTCACTGCAACCTCTGCCTCCTAGGCTCAAGCAATCCTGCCTTAGCCTCCTGAGCAGCTGGGATTACAGGCATGTGCCACCACGCCCAGCTAATTTTTTTTGTATTTTTAGTAGAGACGGGGTTTCACCATGTTGGCCAGGATGGTCTTGATCTCCTGACCTCGTGATCCACCCACCTCGTCCTCCCAAAGTGCTGGGATTACAGGTGTAAGCTACCGCGCCCAGCCCCGAGTTATCCATTTTTATTTTTATTTTTTATTTTATTTTTTTGAGACATAGTTTTGCTCTGTTGCCCAAGGTGAAGTGCAGTGGCATGATCTCGGCTCACTGCAACCTCTGCCTCCTGGGTTCAAGGAATTCTCCTGCCTCAGCCTCTCGAGTAACCAGGATTACAGGTGCATATTACCATTCCTGGCTAATTTGTGTGTGTGTGTGTGTGTGTGTGTGTGTTATATTTTTAGTAGAGGTAGTGTTCCACCATGTTGGCCAGGCTGGTCTCAAACTCCTGATCTGAAGTGATCCACCTGCCTCAGCCTCCCAAAGTGCTGGAATTACAGGTGTGAACCACTGCACCTGGGAGTTACCCATTTTTAATTGCATTAATCTATACAAAAGATATTTAGTAGTCCCCATCAGACTGAGCAATTCAACAGTTAAGATAGTCTTTAAATTGTCATACTCTTAGCACTTAATAAACATCGGTAAAGTAAACAAAGTACTTGCATTGGGAAAGTGCTGTGAAAACCACGTGGAGGATCTCTCCATAGATTCTGTTCTTGCTCAGTGAAGACTGTTGGCCTTTATCATTGTTTACCACAGGGTGTCACTTCAGAGCAAGGTTTGGAAAAATGCCTTAACTTAGGGGAACTTGGCTGTTAACTATAGAATTGGTTCTGGTCTGGCATTAAACACTGTTTTTACCAGAAGTTTTGTTAAGTTGAAAAATATAACACAGATGCCAAACGCACGTTCACTGAAACTTGTGCAGTCAGCCACCCAAGATAAGTTCAGAAGCTCCTCAGATTGTACAGATCTTCACTTTTCGTGGAAATGAAGAAAGCCAAGTTCTTGGGAGAGCAAGAACACACCCCCTCTACAGCCACCAACATACACACACAGATTTCACGTTCTTTTAAGATGACTTGACTACGTTTGTGTTTATTTCTGAGGTGTTTTGTGTATGCAGTTCTAAGTCTGTTATGAGAACGTTGAAACGTGCTAGTGAAAAGTGGCATTTGGTTACCATGGAAACAAAACTGAGTCCAGACCATCACTTAGGACCTGGAGCCTCTCCTGACAAAGTATGGGTTCCTTTGTAGGAGGCTATGCTCTCTGGGGAGCCATGCCTTTAGTATAGGTAAAGAACTTTACCACTACAATAGAGGTTTCTAAAAGTCGAGCCATTTCCATGTCCCTGAGGTCATCCATCTGGATGATCCCTTGTTAGTAGGTTCACAAATTCTGCGTAATTCATTCAAGGGCTGACGAGGTTATTTACGCGATGCTCCTGGATTTCTGTCTTTGGTGGATTAACTAGTGTCTGTGCTGAGAGATGCCTTGCTTCACCCCAGGTACACATGGGGGTGGAACATTGAAATTCAAGGCCATGCTTTGGGCTGTTGCTACAAATTTGCCACCAATAAAAAAGAAGTTCCAGAAGGGGCAGAATAGGCAGTAAGGAAAGAAACACTGTGACTGTGGATCAGTGCCTAACTGAGGCTAGGTGGAATTTTATTTTATTTTTTTAAGATTGAGTCTTGCTTTGTCACAAGGCTAGAGTGCGGTGGCGGGATCTTGCAGCCTCCACCTCCTAGGTTCAAGCAATTCTTCTGCCTTAACCTCCCCAGCAGCTGGGACTACAGGTGTGTGCCACCACACCCAGCTAATTTTTTGTATTTTTAGTAGAGATGGGGTTTCATCATGTTGGCCAGGATGATCGATCTCCTGACTTCGTGATCCACCTGCGTCAGTCTCCCAAAGCGCTGGGATTACAGGCATGAGCCACCACACCCGGCCTAGGTGGAATCCCTTTTTAAGTGGTTTCTTTTAGCCCTGACTCGGGTATAGATACCACGAAAGATGCAACCGTGAGTATTGTTTGCCTTGAGGCTGAAAGAAAAAGATAGAGTTGTAATTGGGCTTTTTTTAAAGATTATTATTTTTAAAAATCTTTGCCCTTGAAATAATGGGATCCCTCCAGAAAATATCCATCCAAACCTTCTAAACAAATGAACACACCTAAATGCAATGGGAAGAAAAGAGGTACTAGCCCCTATAAGGTGCCTCTCACAAATAAGAGCATTTCTTAATGCATTTCTTTTCTTCTTTATTACAGAGATGCTAGATATTGGCTGTTTCTTTTTGTTATATGTAAATTTTCAGTGCTGTAAAAGTAGCACTTGAATATAAATTTCCTCAGCAAGGCAATTACTTCTATAGAAGGGTGCGGCTCACAGATGTAGCAATGGTGAGTGCACACCTGGACAAGGAAGGGGAAGGAGTTCTTATTCCTGATGGTGGTAGCCCCTACTGCTGTGACGTTCCCCTATTGACTAGGGTTAGACCACACAGTCTAGTCTAATTCCGATTGACTATTTTAAAGGGAACAGGGGTGAGAGCCAGAGTGGTGGGGTAGGTAGTTTGGAGGGAAGGACAGGTCAGAGCAGGTAGCCAGGGGTGACCTAGGTCCAAGCAAGTGACTGGAGCAGGGGACCGGGGAAACAGATGGGAACTACTGATTGGAACTGGTGGAAAAGGTTGTTTCCTGAAACTACGAGGAAGTTAAACTTTAAAATGGAGAACAAAGAACTGAACATTCTGACATACTGATTCTTTGAAGAGAAACTTGGAATTCACTATGTCTAACATTTTCTAAGTTCTGCAGAATGAAAATGTGATCTCTAATGAATTTTTCAGTTTATGAAAATACTATTAGAGAATACAGATCAGGGTGTTCCCATGAGGTCTGTCCGTAATAGTTGTTACTAGTTACTATTATTACTAGTTTAGTCCTTTCTGCTTTGGGATTATCACTTTTCCCTCTCAATTGGCATTTCTTACCTCTCTCGTTTATCATTTTCTTTATTTTTCCAAATTTGTATATTTATAGCTTCCTCCAAAGGATAGTTTTATCGGATCTTAAAATGCTAAATGTATTAATTTATATTTGTCTGTTTACAGAGTGGATATTTCGGTCTCTAAAGCTTGTGATGTTTCTCTACCCTCACCACTGGGAGAATTAGAATAAGAGAATTGAAATAAATTCTAACCTATTGTATTAAGATCTCCATTGGGCATATCAGGTGTTTTATCTGTAGGAGCTTGGGTATTCTTCGTATTCATCTATTCATTTATTGAACAAATGTTTATTGAGGGTCTACTATGTGCCAGACACTTCTGTAGGTATCAAGAATATGGTAGTGAAGAAAACAAAATGCCTGCCCTCATTGGACTTTACCCTCTAGTGTGGGAGACAGGCGATGGACAAGTAAAACATGTAGTGTGTTGTATGTGATAAAGGCTGAAAAGCAAATTAAGCTGGAAAGTGAAGGAAGCTGCACTGAAATTTAAGGTTGGATGGATGGAGAAATCCTTGGTGCAGATCTATGGGGGAAGTGCTCTGGTCAGAAGGAGTCTCAGGTGCAAAGGCCTTGAGGTGAGAACATGCGTGGGATGTCCGAGGAACTACGAGGAGACCAGGATGGCAGGAGCAGAGTGGAGGGAGGGTCGCTTGCCCCTTTACCTCTCACTATCCGCCAGCCGCATCGCCCTGTCTCTTGCACATAGTAACATCCACATATTCATGGAATGAATTAGTGAAATTGGATTCCAGAACTTTCAGAGAGAAAAATCAACAGCAACTAGATAGGCATGTGACAAAACAGGAGAGGTCAGATGATGTCATAACTAAGGGTATGGTGGCAGAGAGAGAGTGGTTTAGGTGGGGAGGGGTAGAATAGAGTGGGGTTTTGAAATGGAGATGTCACATAGTTGGAGATGCAAGTTGACTCTTGAGAGAGTGCAGGCGAGAGAGACTTGGCAGGGACAACTGAAGGCGAAAGATTTAGGATTTCCTCCAAGGAGATGGCCTTGAGCAGGAACTCACAGAGAGGGAGGGATTCATTCCATGGGCAGAACCTTGAGGATGAAGAAGCACGCAGCGAAGAAAAGCAGGAGTTGAGCATAAAGCCAGGGCTCTGTGGTCCGTGATGGTGCATTGATAAGATTGGGAGGGCCCAGATGAGGACCAGACATGTCTGCGGTAAAAGTGAACATCAGAATAGAAAATATGTAGTGTTATGCTGGAGTGAAATGGGCGTCTATGTTGGGGGCTCTCAAAGTCACTTGAGCTGTGAGGAGGCAAGATGGCCTCGTTTGTGACATAGCGCTGATGTGCCAGTGTTACCAGCAGATGGCACGGTCCGGGGTGTGAGCTGAAGCTCTTCCAAAGGCCTATCTGCCTGGAAACCTTGAGGTCTTGCTGTTTAGCTCAGAGCCCTGCGAACGTTGTTTTCATGTCTACCGTTACCGCTTCCCTTAGGAATGCTTTGCTTAGCGAGCCATCTGTGCTAAGCAGAGTGTTCCTAAAAGTAACTGAGCTCATCAAAGGGATGCCTGTTCCCATGTTCAGTTTCAGTAGACACTGTGGTTTGATACTTGGGCTGTGCTTAGTCCGTGTACCAAATGATAACTCATTAGCCACGGGCAGGGGACAAGCTTCACTTGCTACTTGTCAAGGGTAGATACTAGCTGCCAAAAAATGAACAAGATAATTTTGGGTCAGAAGGAAATGTTCTCTGTTTGCCTTTAGACATACAAGAAGGTAGTTTTGCTAAGTCAAAACAATCAAGATTGGAAGAAGCGGTTGATCCGGGATTCTCTTTCTCAGTAACAGAAAGAAGAAAATTGGCAGGTAACATCATGCACCCAACCTGTGGTTCAAGTAGAAGTGGGAGAAATGGGTCAGCACAGGACGTACCAACGTGAATTACAAGGGAGGTATAGTTTTAAGATCCAAGTAGCTGCAAAATCCTACAATGAAGCTTTTTGTACTTTCAGAGACAAGTAAATTGTTGCAGAAATTATAGGTAAAAGCAAGTGCCATTATCCACTAGCATTTTTATTTCTTCCTCTTAATTCTGCATTCTGGCAATTTCAGGGCCCAAGGGAAGTGAGGGAGGCTGCACTGAAATTTAAGGTTAGATGGATGGAGAAATCCTTGGTGCAGATCTAAAGTTATAGGTCTCTGATATAGTCGATGGTTATTAACCAAATTTTTGTGTTATGCCGATTAAGAAGAATGATCTGGAATGTCTGCATGTTTGAGGCTGGGCTTCTGGACAAATGGTACCATGCATTTTGAAACAGAGGGCTCCAACACAACAGATTAGAAAGCATTGATTCCAGGGCCGGGCGTGGTGGCTCACGCCTATAATCCCAGCACTTTGGGAGGCCAAGGTGGGCAGATCACCTGAGGTCAGGAGTTCGATGCCAGCCTGACCAACATGGAGAAACCCCATCTCTACTAAAAGTACAAAATTAGCTGAGCGTGGTGGCGCATGCCTGTAATTCCAGCTACTCAGGCGGCTGAGGCAAGAGAATCGCTTGAACCTGGGAGGAGAGGTTGTGGTCAGCCAAGATCGCACCATTGCACTCCAGCCAGGGCAACAAGAGCGAAACTCTGTCTCAAAACAAAACAAAAAAGTATTGATTCCAGACAGCCTGAGTTTGAATCCTGGAGCTGCTTGTATGAACTCGCACAACTTAAGCATGCTCTGTTAAATGGGAATCCTGACGGTACCTACTTCACACAATTTTTGTGAGAATTAAAAGAACTGATGCATGCAAATCCCTCAGGACAGCACCAGACCCCTTGCAAGCCCTCTGAAGACTGGAACCCAAAAGTGGTTACACCAGGGTGCCCCAGAGAAATACCCTAGCCATATGTCCTCCTTAGAACCTCTTACTAACACCTTGGCCTGCTGCTTAGACAAAATGTCAGTTACCCTGATTTAAAGTGCAGGGAAGGTTTTGATGAAATGAGCACTTGCCAGAGAGTGAGATCATGGCCGGGCAGTCAGCGGGGCTTCCACAGTTCGTGTCTGTGCTTCCAACTAACTCATCCTCTCTGGGCAACTGATGAATTGAGCACTTTGTTAGTTTTATTCAGTGTTTTATTTTTGTTTTCCAGAAGGCATTTCTGCTTCATCCCTAGAAGTTGTGCCAGAGAACTTGAATGGTTCTGCCATTCTCTCAACCTTGGAAGACTTCACTAGAGAACTGAAAAGAAAATCCGAGGTAATCGTCCACGAAACTTAAAACACGAGGTTATAAGTCTGGAGGACATTATGCTAAGTGAAATAAGCCAGACAGTACCACATGGTCTCACTTATATGTGAAATCTTAAAAAAAGTGAACTCAGAAACAGAGTAGAAGGGTGATTGCCAGGAATCAGGAATAGGGGACATGGGAGATGATGAACAGAGCATACAAACTTTCAGTTACAGGTTAGTAAGTTCTGGAGACCTAACATACAGCATGGTGACTATAATTAGTAATAATGTGCTGTGTACTTGCAATTTGCTAAGAGAGTATATCTTAAGTCCTACCACCCCTCTGAGAAGGTAATTATGTGAGATAAATGAATATGTTAAGTTGCTTGATTGTGGTAATCATTAAAAAAAGGTTTTTGGTTGGGCGTGGTGGCTCACACCTGTAATCCCAGCATTTTGGGAGGCCAAGGTGGACGGATCAAAAGGTTGGGAGTTCGAGACCAGCCTGGCCAATATGATGAAACCCCATCTCGGCCGGGCGCAGTGGCTCACGCCTGTAATCCCAGCACTTTGGGAGGCCGAGGCGGGTGGATCACGAGGTCAAGAGATCGAGACCATCCTGGTCAACGTGGTGAGACCCCGTCTCTACTAAAAATACAAAAATTAGCTGGGCGTGGTGGCGTGCGCCTGTAGTCCCAGCTACTCGGGAGGCTGAGGCAGGAGAATTGCTTGAACCCAGGAGGCGGAGGTTGCGGTGAGCCGAGATCGCGCCATTGCACTCCAGCCTGGGCAACAAGAGCGAAACTCCGTCTCAAAAAAAAAAAAAAAAAAAAAA